>QGOA01000086.1:942-48238 GCA_003313075.1 Termitomyces sp. MG16
GAGGTAGGGGGGTCCTCGGGGTTCTCGGGGCTGGGGAATGGGGCACTGGTAGCCGTAGTAGGGGGTGGGTGCAAAGGGGCCCTCGCTGGGGGGGATTGGGCAAGGTCTACTGGGCACTGGTGGGATCTCCAGCAGGCCCCCAGAGATGCTCCGGTATGAGGGGACCTCCACGGGTCGTGCCATGGCTAAGTTGGGCGGAGGGGCCCAGCTGGCTGAGGACCCCAGGTCATAGAGGGATGGGTCGGGAGCCCAGTGGCAGTGGAGGTACGGAGGTTCGTACGGGAGGGGTGGATAGATGGGGTGGGGGGTCTGCGCAGAGTAATGCTCGGGTACCGGGCGCCCGTAGGGGTCGGTCTGGTAGCCCGTGGGGTAGTAGGTGTGAGTATACGTAGCCATCAAGAACGGTGTAAGGAGGGAGTCTTATATTATGTCAGGTTCCGCTGAGTCGGGGGTTTTCTGGAAAAGCAATCGCCCTTACAGTGCGGACTTGACCCACGGATACTCGGGTGTCTGGAACTCCGGGGCTAGGACTCCAGGGTTCAAGACGTGGACAGGGGTAATCCTGGGAGAGAGAACTTGGTCCGGGGGTTTTGGGTTGTGAGTAGCTGGGGGATTTGGATGGGGGTCGAGTCGTGAACCAGAGGTTCTAAGACAAGACCAAGTTAGCAAATTAAAATTGCAAAGTGCGTACCAATCTTAGAGCACGCGAGTATTCAAGCGTGCCAGTCAAAGCGTGCCAGTCAATGCGTACCAGTCAAATAAAGGGCACGCAACAATTCAGGTAACCAAGTGAAAACAGTGTAAGCAGTGTAATATCAAGACTAGCGAATACAACGGGGAGCTATGCTATAAGTACTATGGGGCCGGGTCTCGGGGTTCTGGAGTGTCTGGGATGGGTTCTGGGAGTCATTGAGTAGTGGGCAGAGACTGTATACCTGGATCACGCATGTGGGACGTGTGATCAATTGGCACGGAGGCAGCTGTGATGCGTGATGCATGATGGCCAGGAGCGAGCTGCATGATCTGATTGTTGATCGGGGCTGGTGGCGGCTGATGGCGGTCCTTGATGTGCGTGATGGCGGTGTCGGTAGTCATGATGGCAGGGCGTGTCCTGTGGGGTCAGAGGGAGGGTCTCAGGTGGTGTTCCGGGGGTGTCCCAGGGTGGATCCGGAGGGGAGGGGTCATGACAACAATGGTATATGTACGGTGTCCCCTTCGCGGAGAATCCATGATTCTGAGAGATCAAGATGATTCGGAGCTTTGACGGTATAGCTATCCTCATCATCCTAAACCCAGAATCACAGCCAGTTGATCAATGCATAGACAGTAACTCACCGTAGACTCAAGAGTCAGGTCAATGTAACCCTGATCCGTCTCAACATTTTCAAGGGGTGAAGCAACCGCCGTTCCCTCAGCAGAGTCGTTGGAGGAATCGCTATTGTTATCTGAGTCCATTGTGGGAGGCTCGCTAGCGCTATCAGAGTCTACGTGAGCCTTACTCATGTAGTTTCATTTCCTCTTCCTAGGCGTCAAGGGTGCCGTATTATGTCACTTGTTTTTGGCCACAATACGCGCTGACTTTCTCCGCTTTCCTTTCGAAGTCTTAGCGGAGCCAACAGTCACCGCCGGATCAGAAGTAGGCAAATTGTCGTTAACTGCTGTCTCAGAGGCGTTGTCTAAAGTTAGTGAACCAATACTGGTAACTACGGGTGTCATCTATTCTCCATCCAGTACTTCTGTACTGGGATAAATGCCCCAGTAGCAGGTGCCGTATTGGAATTAGTATGATTGACCTCACGGGCACCTGCAGGGGAATCCTCAATGTCACAATTTGAAACATCAGGTGCCACGTCTATGGGGTCCAGTTCGGGGGAATCCTCAACTTCACGATTTGAAATAACGGGCAACACGTCCATAGCATTATCCGAGGCATGGACGGTATTCGGAGAGGAAGGGACATCGGTTAACTGGTTATAGTTTTCGGATCCTGTGGGGTCTTCCAATGCACGGTCAAGTGCGTCTGTACAAGGGGACGGGTCAAGACGGGGATCCTCAGCATTGTTATTGGAGATATCAGGTGACATGTCCATA
The DNA here is from genome assembly GCA_003313075.1 of Termitomyces sp. MG16. Classification (NCBI taxonomy): domain Eukaryota; kingdom Fungi; phylum Basidiomycota; class Agaricomycetes; order Agaricales; family Lyophyllaceae; genus Termitomyces; species Termitomyces sp. MG16. The sequence goes on from QGOA01000086.1 coordinate 3,034, forward strand.
AGGTCCCCTAAATCAATAATGCTATTTGGAGAACCGGTCGAGTTGTCCAAATTTTCAGGTCGCATAGGTGAAGACTGCTCATTACCATGAGGCTTGTCGCCAATAGTTGGATGAGGAATATCTACGTGACCTGACGGGCTTGCCGAGCGAATAAGGGGTCCTGGTAAGTCAACCAATCCAACAGGGAACGGAGTGGGTCCAAACAACGGGCTTGCATCATCATCTTGTTTGGCTTTGTTGCTCGTTGAAGTGGTTGATGCAGCAATCAAAGGAACACGCAAAGCATCAAGCGGGTGCTTCTTAGAAGGTGAAGGGACAGATACGATTTCAATCCAAGCAGGAGCCGCTTCGTTAATTTGATCAGTTAAGGTATTCAAGGCAGATGACAGCTCAGTTAGCAGGTCACCACCCTGAGCTGCCAAGAACAACACTCTCCACAATGCTCGATCTGCCTTGATGACGATACGCGGACGTTTCAGCCCACCAACATGCCTCCAAAGCTTTAAAAGCAATCAGAGCTGCTCAAACAAAATAAAGTATATATATCAATTTACCTGTAGCAGGGAGTCTTTACTGGTTAGTGTACCATATTCGCGAGGAAGAAGTAACATCAGGGGGGATACGAGTAATGCCAGATAAAGGGAGTTGTGCATAATAGTCGAGCAACCATATGAACCGGCACTGTCGATGGCACCGCCATGCGTAGTATGGAGATATTTCAATTGGTCTTGATCGCTAGATCTGCTTTTGCTATACACAACAAAGACAATGAGCAGCCATTATAATAAGGTCGAGAAGGGAAATACTCGTCAATGATGATATCTTCGATTGCCATGATATCGGACGGTAGATAAAGGTTACCCTGAGGCAACTTTAATGGACATTCAAACTGATATCAATTAAAATTACCTTTAATAGGCAACTTAGATGTAACGCCGCACTAGTAAGATTGATTATGGTGTTTTGAACACCCTTATTGCTGACCCAAGAAGTGAGTTCGGAGTACAGCTTCATGCAAGGTCCTGTAAACTTGGGGGTGGGACGGTCTCTCAGTTGTTCTCCTCTAGATTTGGCATTTATCTTTTTCAGATGTTGTACGAGGTTTTTATGGAATTTTCTGATAAGGTTTGGGAGTGAGTTTAAAGGGTTTACCGGCTAAAACACAAACTCAAACAATGAAATAGATAATAGAGATGAACCTACTGAACGGCTATTTTCCATCATCGGCCCCGAGGTTCGTGGAGGGCGCATCTCATCCTCACATACAAGCATGTATATGTCAAGTACATGATATGACATAATAACTTTGAAAAAGGCTTCGAGTGCCTTATCTTTCAGTATACAATAAACAGGGACATCATTTATAGTATCTCGAAATATGGAGAATATGTCTGAACAGCTAGCAAGAGAAATATTTTTTTCTGCCTCAGACAACACACGTGCAAGCGCCTTAAATAGGTCAGCAGAGCATGCATAAAGAATATCTAAGTAACTTGCCGCCACAGGTGTGCTGTCAAAGTGAGAAGACAGGTCATGAGTGTTAGGAATAACGTTTGAATACCATGAGTGATTAGAGTTGTCGAGGCAAGGGTGGTGAGATGACAACATTGTACCGTCCATGGTGACAATTGAAGAACAAGAACGGATTTGAACAATCAAACACAAATTATACAACAACGATAAACATACACATTCATTTGTCATCCGCTGCTGGAGCTATGACCGCCCATGGTTGGCACTTTCTGATGGAACATGTTTCTGGAACCAGCAGATTATTCTAGAATGGAGTGGAAGATTTTAGATAACATGACATGACAGCTCTGCAGCAATCTCCATGTAACCACGAGCAGTTTCATTTGTCAGCCATGGAGTCTCAAGCATGTGTTGTTGGCATTCAAAGTGCTAGGTATGTCTCCTCCACCTGCACGGTTATATGTTCTAAGAAATTCATATAGTCCCACTGGCAGGTCATATGCAGCCAATCCCAAATGTGGGTAAAGCCAGCATATAGATGAAGGGCTCTACGTGTCTCCAGTACTACGGTACAGTTTGTTCTTATTGATTCTTTCCATGTTTGATAGCATTGACGTCGTTGGATTACAGCTAAATGTAAGCTTTGAAGCTGGTGATTGAATATCCTACGTCTCACCCATATAAGAAAAATAAAAACTTACTCACCTCCTCTTCCTCCCACAGATGCATTCGTATTCCGCCTGCACCGCAGCAAAGCAGGCGACACAGCTTATCTAACCATGGTACCATTTTATCCATTGAATTACGAGTAGAAACTCAACAGGGTCTCATCAGACCTGATTCAGACAAAAAATGAAAAGCCCTGATTTGATGTTGACAGAGGTACAAGGTTGTCCCTTCCATTTTCTCAATAACTAACATATGTATATTCTTAATTATCCTACTAGAAGTTGAGGGATTGGAGTCACCGTTTTTATTTCTTGCCCTCAATATTCTACTCTCCATCTCTGTTTCAGAATGCAGTAGAGAAGAAAACCATTTACACAAGTTAGTTTCTATTTAACATTGGCAAATTATGATGGTAAAAAGCGTAGATATGGCCAAAACCATCCTCTGGGTGTTAAATCTGTGCTAGAGCTGTAGAACCGCACATAACCCTTGGGTATGGCCAGGACCATCCTCTTGGTGCTAAATCTGTGCTAGAGCCTGTAGATCAGCCATACCTTTGGTGTCCAGACTGGCACTGGTGACAACTCATCTTACTACATTATATTCTCTCAGAAGGCTCAATTCTTGTACCAACCTCTGTACACGCTCTTGGAAACAACGACCTCCTGACCCTTGACCATGACAAGAAAGATATCACAATACCCTCTATGTACACAAGTTTGAAGTACGACAATTCGAATGCTATTATCACGCACTCCTTGGGATTTACAGGACACTCAAAATATATCTATCATGGACAACAAACCTACCATCTCCCGTTTGCCACCTGCTGCCTGAACAACAAGAACCTTTACACTACTGATGCGTGGGTGGGTATTTATGATGAAAGGCTGCGTCGGACTTGTTAACAGCACCCAAACTCATCATTTTGACTACAGTACGTGCATTAAAGCCCAAGCCCACGTGCGTATGCTCCAAGGACAACGTGGGGGCTAATGACAAGCTAACGGGAGCAACGTGGATGCCCAGGCAGGGTTTTGTTGTCAACTGTTATGTAGGACTTTTATTCGCACCCTGAACTCATGATTTGATTCTAGGATATTAATAACATATGCAACTCGTGTGCGGACGCTTCAAGGACGACAAGGGGGCCAAACGTAGGCTGTTTAAAAGCCAACGCAAGCAATGCTGATGCGTATTAGTGGCTGTCACGCATGATTTGGACCGTCACGGCATGCCAGACATTGAGATCACAATTTTGATTTTAGGTCATGAAGAACCTCTTCACCTTGCGTGCGGACGCTCCAAGGACAACGAGGGAGGCCAACGTTGGCTGTTCAAGAGCCAAGGCGAGCGATGCTGATGCGTAGAAGTGTTGTCATGCATGATGCAGACCATCACATTGTGCCAGACATTGCTCAACCTTGCTCAACCTGAACTCTACACATTAAACGTCATTTTTGCCCTAACACCGTCCATGAAACACTTGTTGACTTCCGATGAATCCTCCCACGCTGTTTTCCGATCTGTTGACAGCAAATTGTTGAATAAATTCGAAAAAAGTGAAGGCAAAGGGACTGGTGTGGTTCAGGGTATGAAGTACGTACCTTTGTGCCTTTTTTTTTTGGCTCTATATGACTAACATACGTCTAGATCAGCACGCGTGCTCGTTATTCAAGCATTCATGTGCTGCAAGGAGATTATGGGGAGGGTTAAGCTATTCAACAGTCACAATCAGGTTCATTGCCTGTTTTTAGCATGTTTTGTTGTATAAAACCTCTTTACAGGCCAGGAACTCAAAACCGCGTCGCACAGGGATGTACTTGTTCTTGTATGGTGGTCGTGTTGACGTCAACACGTTCTACGCGTACAGGGATGACAAAGATAAATGAACATTACAAATTTCAAATTTCTACGTTTTTTTGTATACATTTACGGACCATTTTTTTCGATTTATGCTTATGGACAGCAATATGTACACTCTATATTTTGATATTGACACAAATATGGTCTCGATTTCTCCCTATGTTGTGAGCTAGCCTGCACTGTATTGCCATGCTGGCACGTCACGCTAGTGCCATCACACTGGCACTGCCATGTTGCACCTTCCATAACACCCAGCCGCATAGACCTCGGTCTCGCCATGTGTCGCAGCGGCCCATCCCCTTTGATTTATTATACTTAGACACAATAATTTATGCTAACGGTAGTTGATGTAAGTATTGTGATGCTGAGGCAATAACAGTTGAGGCCACTTACACTGTCAGTGTCAACCACGAAGGAGTAACAACTGAAGGTGTAAAGTAACGACAACTCAAATATATGCTGTAGAACATGTGATACAGACAAAACTGAGACAAACAACCTATTCAGTCAACACAACCCCATCAGTGAGGAAGTGAACACCTAAGGCAGGTTAGTATGTGCTTCTTGATGGCACTTTAGGTAGGTTATTTTACCAGACAGGAAAGGTCCTAAATGACACCACCCATTGGCAGGTCATGCATCTCATTCTAAAAATAGAACCTCCCAGATTTCTGATTCACTGTCCAACCGTACTTTCCGATCTCTTCCATCCACTTCGTACCTCTACACCTCTACACCTCGCAGATCCTGCATACCTCTACACCTCTTCACCTCGCAGATCCTGTATTAGCTAGCCAATTCCAATGTAATCTCCAACTTTCTTTTGGCTTTCCTCTGACTTTCCTTCTGCAACGATGCCTCAATCTAAGTTCCCTACACGTGCCCAACAGGCATCAACGACTGGGCTTGGAAAACAGTTTACAAGCCCAATCAAACATTCAAATCAACACAAGACAACTACATATGTTCAATACATGGGTCGGAAGCAGGAGATATCAAGGTTGAGGGCCAAGATTGCGATGTTGAAGAGGCAGGCTGAAGGCAGTATCGATTCTCCGCCACTTCATGACACTATTGGGACATCCGAGCCCTCTGGACTTGAACTATCTGCGAGTGACAAACCTACTTTAGTTGATGAGGATGTACTTCCAGATCTAGAATATGTCTCTCTACATCAGGAAGATCAATGCCGCCCTCGCCATACTGTATCAAATCAAGAAGCAAAGGACTCATATGCAAATTAGATGAATCTGTTGACCCGACTCGTTGTTCCACTATTGGAGTACACTTCTAGTTCCCTTGGAAAGATCCCAGTCAGGATTGTTAGCTTGCATGCAAACTGTAAGGCTGAAGGGTATTGTCCCAAGAGGACAAATGAAGTGCTCTGCTTGTTTCAAGACTGTAAGTCAACTTCCTTATGAATTTTTCTACTTGATAATCCTTCCATTCTTCAAATAGACTTCCAGAAATTCTCTGTGGACTGGTGCTGCTGCGAGGATCTACCATATGTCCTTGTTGCGACTCTTTCCCACTGCTCCCTTATACCCTCGCATCGCAATTTCTATCCATCTCCTTGATTTTTACCGTGCTCTCTTTGAACAATTGTGCGATGCCATCAACGCCATGGCCAGTGCATTAAACACATTCTATGAACAAAGAGGGTTTATTGTTACAGATAAGAAGGTACGTCTCTGTCTTGACTCAGTGGTTCAATGCCAATAATACTATTCTTAGGGTGTATTAGTCCAGGATGCTTTCCATCGGGGTCTTGGGTATGCAGCCCAATGGTATGATAATTTGCAACTACGTGTGGAACAGCAGGTCGATGCTGCTGTCCTTGATGCAGACACTCAAATACAACAGGCCACCAACATGATGCCCATCATACCATCACCAGACACTTCCGCTGCACTGTCCATACTATCTCCTACTACTCTGTCCTTACTCCCTTCAGGCCATCTTCTCACCACATCTCCATCTCTCACTACTTCCATGCCTACAACGTCTGGATTAGTTCATGGAGAATGCACACAAATATTGCAGCAGAGGTGCCCATGCTGCTTTGGAGGTAATCTATTTGGCTGGTCACTAGAAAATGAGTAAGTGTTTATGAAGCATGAAGAAAGTCGCCACTCAACTTATTTGCATTATCAGGGGTGGAGATATACAGGTTTGTGTTGATGGCAACTTCAACCATCGACATCTGCGGTCTGCAGGAGATTCACCACATTTCTATGAACCAGCTTACATTCTATCAAAGAAGGCTGTAGACAATGTTGGCATTCAAATGGATAAACTACAAACAATGCGCAAGCCTCGCCCTCGAAAGAGTGTTGTACCAGATGAAGCTATTGATGAGTGTGAATCTTCCCACACTGCAGGTAACGGCTCCAACATCAAGACAAATATGGATAGATTCAATGATGGTGGACTCATGGCCCTTGTTTGTCGCCATGATATCCCTATCTTGTTGGCCAATATTGATACTCCTGGAGAACAGCAAAAGTATGCTGTGGCATTGATTGAGCACCTTTTCACTCCTTCCTCAAGCAGCTACTCTCGCTTTACTTTATGATGTTGGATGTGTTCTTGATTGCAGCCTTGATACAGTGAGTCAATTGCTATTTTTTATGCTGCTGTTCTCATTGCTTTTCTAGTATGAGTTCCTCCCACCTCAGATCACCCAACGTCTTCTCCTTGCAACCAGTGCAATGCATGCTTTTGTACATCAATGGGCCTGTCAAATTGTCAATAATCCTTGAATTTGTGCAGGTCTGGGCTTGACTGATGGTGAGGGAGTTGAACGTCTTTGGTCACAGATGCGCAAATTGATCGCAGTGACAAGGGAATGTGGGGTGTGTGTCTAGCTCATTATGATTTTCCATTCTACTTAACCAGTGCTTTCTAGCGATCTCGTCATCTTTATATTGTTGATCGGCAAGTAGCTTCAATAGGTGTTGAATTGTGTAATGATCTTGGTGCTTGGATTCATCACCGGCTCAACAAAGGTGTGCAGGGCCAACATGCTAAGGTTTAGACTCTTGTGGAGTAGAAGTAACTGTTTTATGGTCTCAATGGGAATTGCAACGAGCTTCTGAGCTGTCAATCAGGGCTTGTAAGTCTTTAAATACCTTGTCTTTACTTGATTGATAGATCCATTTCTTTGCAGAGGCACCAGTCTGTCTTAAAAAGGAACTTGATGTTGTTTTATCGCTTCAGGATGACTTTGAAATGTCTGAAAAGACTCTTCAAGCTACTCGCTCAATGTTATCCAAAGGCCTACCATCTCCGGAATTCTTGAGAATTCTAAGCAGCCTCCAAGACCACCATGAACGCCTTAAGGATATTATTGAAGAACTGTATTCGTCTCTTAGTATTCAGAAATCGTATCCTGAACTGCAAGGTGTTGATCTTGAGTTTGTTAAGTATCTTTTAATTGCTTGTGACCTCAAGATGAACATTCGGAAATGGGCAGTTGGCAGCTTCTTTGAGTGGGAACGACTGGACCAGGCATCAGGTGGCCGAGGTCAAACATTGGGTAGATACTTTTCAGTGCCTTCTTTCTTTTGTTAACTTACCTATTTATTACAACTGTAGGAACTAAACTTCATCAAGCCACTCGTGCAGCCATAAAAAAACGTGCCCCTGCACTAATGGCAGGGTTGAGGAAGTATAATGATATCTGTGCAACACTTGTGACAATGCATAAGCCTGAATAGAATATTCCAGTACCTGAACCTCTTCCAACTGAATTAAAACCACTCCGTGATGCCACGAATCTCATGGAGGGATGTCTGGATTAGCTGCCCAATGGAGGAAGCACCTCGTTGGCTTAGCGACCCTATGGTACGAGAAGGTATCCGGGCCATGTTGAAGGTTGAGCGCTGTACCGAGGAGTTCTGGCGGCTTCAGATGGAAGCTGCCAATCTTACCCAATGGTTTTTCCATGAGCTTGCTGCCATCAAGCTTGCGCTCATTGATCCCTCCAGTACAAGTTTCCATTTTGTTGTCTAATATCTATACTCACTTTTAACAGATGCATATCTCCATATCTGTCTTTATCAATGGCATTCCCGCCTCCTCAACCTTTGCTCTATTTGGCCTAGCCTACTCATGCCACAACACATCTTTGATTCTCTTGTTTCAAAGGCTAGAGAGATGGCACGTTCACTCGCATCCAGACATAATCTTGATAGCAACATTCAGTCTTCTCCACAAAATGTCGAAAGTGTGGATAATGAGGATGTCTCTGAGCTGGATGATTTAGATGTTGCAAGGAACACCAATGAGATTCTATTGGATGATTATCTCTTGCAAATGACTGACAATGAGCCAGTGGAATTGGAGGTTACAGCCTCAGGTGTGGACGTCCAAATGATCTGGGAGCTGCCGGTATGTGATGAAGTGGTATTATTCATACCAACAATATATTGACTCTACTGGTTAGAAACGCATAGTTCTTCACTATAATCTTATCAAACAACTCTCAGTACAAACATTCGCCAACTTTGAACCTCTAACTCAGACACAATACTACCCTCATCTCCATCGGCACTTGGTTTTTAGCCCAAGAGAACTCTCAATGATAAATTCACCAGATGCACAACTTAATGATGTATGTATCAATAGCATCTGTACATTGCTTAAGCATCAGTTTTTGCTGCCCACCAGCCACATGGCTCAATCTAGTCAACGATGTGCTCTTTTTTCTACATACAACCTTCAAATGATGCAATATAATGCCAGTAATAATGAAATCTGGCGACGAACACGCCACACTGAGTATTGGAAGTGCCAAGTCTGGATACTTCCCATTCACCGGCCCATCAACAAACATTGGGTTATGTGCACCATTGTTCCATTGGTTAGCCAAGTGTATCTTTTTGACAGCTTGGCACAGGAGGAGCCCTGGAAAATTGAGATCAAGGTATGCTTCCTCATATATCTTTTGAGCTCATCAAGTCATGCATTTTTCCAAGGAAATCATGGCTCTTGTCGTCCGTCTTGTTCTTTTGGCAAACCAGCATGGACATTCTTTTCCTGTTGTAACTTCAGGGTGGATCGCTCGGTCAATCCTCATCCACTCTCAACAAATAAACAGTTTTGATTGTGGAGTGTGGGTCATAACAAACATTGCTGCTGTTCTCTCAGGTTTTCTTCTTACGGGCATTCAGGAGCATGAAATTCCTGTAGTTAGACATTCTCTTCTGCATCTACTCTTAGCATTACCAGTCTATGATTAATTCTTTTTATCACTTGTTTCTTAAAAAAAAACAGTTTTCTTATGTGAATAACAGAGTTTTGACAAGAATTATTAGTGTTGAAGTTACAATTCAGTTCCAGATCAGTATGTACTATATAAACCAATTTGCATCCCATGGTATTTACGCCAACAATGTCTGATATACAAACTCCTTAGAAGCATGAAGTTCCGGCAGATCCTTTTCAGGCATTGTTATATACATTGCCAAGTCTTGTAGGCAATTGAGTACTGAGGAAACACTTTTGCAAACTTCCTCTGACCGCTTCCACTCATCCTGTGCTCCAGACAATTGAAGAATCTCATGCTGATAAATTCACATATGTTTCTCCAGATTCTCAAACTGAACGATTGCATTGAAGATGTCATCAGCCTTGTGCCTTGCAGCAAAATCAGTATAGAATGATTCAAGATAGTCAAATGCAGAGTTGCCAATGTATTTGGTGATTTTCCATGCAACTTTCTCGACCTTCAGAGTCCAGTATCTAACATCTCTAGGGTCCTCGCTAGAATAAGAGAGGTCAATGTTGACAAAGACATGACCTCAGAGCAGGACTTACTCAGGTCCTAGGTTAGACTTAACCTGTTCCAAGAGTGACTCAATCTGATCTATCACAGGGTTTGAGTTGCCCACACATTTTGCGAGCTGTTTTGTAGCGTTTTCAATTTGGAGAGTCCAGTATCTAGCATTCTGAGCACTATTCCTGTGATGTTAGGTTAGTAGATATTGAATGAGGGGCACAGAACATACTTAGGAGCCATGTTAGGCTTGACTCCTTCCATTGAATCAGATGGTAAATTGTCTGACACTTGTTTTTTCGGGTTCGTGTTGACTTCCAATCTATTCCCACATAGGTGACATGGAATAATGCAGTAGATGAAAATAGTTACCTTTGCAATTTCACCTTTTGATATTGTTTTTGTCGGTGATTGCTGATAATTGTCTTATTCCTGTCTTGGTGCATCGTACCAATACAATCTAGGTGAATTAAACGCTCACTTGTAATAAGACCTTCTACTCTTAGCATTAGCTGCCAGTCCTCTCTCCTCTTCTGTGTGATAGAGGCAGCGGCGACCCATAGGTTAGAGGGGACAATGGAAGTTAGTGGTCACAATGAGGTATAAGCACAATGCTTTAGCCTGTCATCATCTTACTTTTTGGACATTAGTCTTACCTTTTTCCGGGCCAGCATCACTGTAAGGGCAACCTCTAGAGGCTGTGGCTCAGTCACACAGCTGGCAGAGGGAGATCCAAAGTGTATTAGAATATATACTGACAATATCAAGGTAGCTACTCACCTGGCAGAGGGAGATCCAAAGAGAACAAGTCTAGGGATTCCCTATGCCAGGTTGGACGCTTCTGGGGCCTCTGAAGCGTGGGAAACAACTGTACAGTACAACAAAACCTTAAAAACTCGAAAATTGCCTACACAAACACTTGTACAAATAAGGGGCAAACTCTGGCAAACTCTGGCTTATATAAGTGGTCTGGAAGCGGTGCTGAGTGGGCCCACACTTGTCTGAATGGTGGCTAAAGAACCAGAGCATCTCAAGGGCTGAGAGTAGTACTAACAGATAGTGTTGAAAGAATAGAAACAGTGAAATGAAATAATGTCAGAAGAAATAAGAGAATGAATGGAAGGAGAGTGAAGAGATAAGGAGTGAGAAAAGGAAGAAATGAGGAGTCCCCTGACAATCACGTGGAGCGTGTTTTGTACCGGCTCAAGACACGTCAATTCATACTACAGCTGCTTATCCTTTGTGAGCTCCCACAGCAAGATGACTAAAGACTGAGCATACACGTGTCTTTTCAAGTGTGGAAGACATTAATTCAATATTATGCTCTCAAAATATCATACTCGATAGGCCACACTCCAATCCACCACACTTTCATCCAAGATCCTCCTCTGTCTTGCCACAAGTCCTGAACCCTCCAGTTCGACCTAGAAAACCAACTCTTCCAGCATGAGTAGCCTGGCTTAACATATCCATTCTTCTGGCTACTGCTCTGGCATTGTTCAGTGCCTCCAAAGACCAAGTTGCAGCTTGTTTTGCCTATGCTTATGCCTTCATCAGTATCTGTGTTCTTGTACATCTTTTATGATGATCCTTAGACCCATCAACCAACCTTTTTGCCAGATCTATGCCTTTGTCATATACCAGTACCCTATTACCATGATTCGCCGCAGAGACCCAGGCCATTTCGGTCTGTTTCTCTTTTGATCCATTCAATCTTGATTCACCTTTGTCTCTGCTCAGATTCAATTGCTGGTCCCATTGTACTTGGCATCGTTCTATTCACTGCCATACTTCTTAATTTTATCATCCAAGGTCCATGTTTCTGTAGATATCCTTTTTTTCTCGCTGACTAGACTTCACAGTAGATGGCATCACCCCCTCAAGCTCGAGGAGATTCTACACTCACCTTATGGGCGCAACACGTTGGCGTGGATGCTCAAAAAATGTATGTCATGCAAACAGGAAGCTGCTGCACTCAAGGCTTTGAACCAGTCACAACCAACGCGTGCCACTTCAACCATTGAATTACAAACACAGCAGAGATTCTGATGGAGATGCTCTTCAGCCAGACTTCTGAGAAGTACATATTTATACTTCTCTATCGGTGGTGTGTTGAATAACCAAATTGGCAAGAGATCTTCCTTCACTCACGACATTGAGCCACCTGTTCACCGGCTGTCAAGAAAATATGCACGTGTAGAAACCTCTGAATCTGTGGTCCAGGGGAATGAAGGGGCTTATTTTGATGCAGGTCTTGCGTTTGGTTGTTCATTCCGAGTGGGTTGGGGACCAGGTGGTACTCTTGTGCATCTTGGATCTCTTTGTAAGCCTACGTCTATTCCAATTTGAAAGTATTCTGGTTTGAAAGTACCCCCAACTAATGGATAACACAGTAAAACGTTGGCAAATTCATCTGTTGTCACTCGAACCATATTTCCTTTATATGCCGACGCCTCCACCACATCCACACTCTGTGGGAAGCTTCTACAGCATCATCTAACTCACTCCCCAATAATGCCGGATGACAACGACATTCCCTTTGCTGATCCTGATCCAGAATCTCTCAATTTTTCATCCTTTGTAGGACTCTTTCCTGCAGCGGACAGATCCTATGAAGCCTCTGTATTTCCCCTAGACTCTCTTTGACGACATTGACCTTCATCTCGGACCTTCCGTGGGGACAGACATATGGAACAGGATTTGTGCTGTCCGCAGGAAGGCTGCACTTTCTGCCTAGCTCAAAGATGCTGTATTGACAGTGGTCAAAGCTGAGCTTCGTGCTACCACTTCAGTGGACACACCAACTAAGATCTTCACCCTATACTTACTGGCCAGGCCATTAATGAGGCCATTGATGGTGAATTTTGGAGGCTCGCCACTCTAAAATCTCAAGCTGGAGGAGACTTGGATTACCAGCAAGACTTAGAGCAACAGATCAAGATTTGGCATGAGAAACAGATTGATGTTCCCATAGATGAGAGCGTGCGGAGAGTATATGCACTCTTGGCTAGATTGGGAAATAAGCCAGTGATAGGGTTACAAGGTGGTGGGTTGGAGAAGTGCTCTGATGTAGATGTCCTGAAGGGTCTGGACTGGAAACGTGCATTTAGCTTATGGTACTCGGAGCCTGTAAACGCACCCATAGTGCAAGCCTATCAGGTATTTAACAAACTCATCGCAGAGAATCTTAGATGTGTGTGCCATACTGTTCCTAGCTGTAGCTGTCTTGTTCATCTTGGAAAAATCAATCTTATTCTTTGGATCGCGCTGTGCATGGCCATTTGGGGCTGTCCTGAACATTGCCACTTTTCAAATATGGTAGCGTGCATAAATTTGATTAGGAAATCATAGTCCGAACAATACATCAAGCCTCTGGACCCATATCAACAGGCTCAGACTACCCTGCTTGTGTGTACGTCAGGTGCTATTCCTTCTGCAACCGTCTCTTTTCCTCTCCTCATCTCTCATCTGTTGTCTGACCACAATTGTCTTACTGATATTGAGAACTTTGTATGTTATTTCAAATATTTGCACAAGGTCTAATTTTTCTGACTATCTCACAGATAAAGTTTGCTACTTATGTTGCCATAGTTATACTAGACCCTGTGCCTCAACTTCCAGCCATGCGGCTTTGCTGTCATTGCACAATCTCTTGATTACCTCTTCTTCTCCTTGGTATTTTTGGGTTTTACTTGTATAACATTGAGAGAATTGTACTGATTTCCTGATAAAAGATGTATTCATCATCATCTCTGCTACTGGTTTCCGTATTTTCCATTTTTTTCTATGGACTACAACCTCAACCTCAACAACCTCTACAAAAATATCATGTATTACTATCCACCAAAGGCTTCTGTATCCACCTTCTTTTCCTTCAAATTTGCGCAACTCATTACGAGATTGGCAACTATGCAGTGGGATCAATCAAGTTTATTGTTTATTCTTCAACCCTGTGAATACGCCTTTGACTTTCCACTTACAATTCCTGCTTTTGTGCCAGAAAAAAACACTCAAAAAACAAGTAAAGGTCTGTATAAACCGTCTTACTGTATATTGGATCTGGCCCTGACTTGGCTCTTTTAGATGCAACTTCTTACGGAGTATTCAAGTCACCCATCTTCACCCTTGCCCTTGCCCTCACCTAATCCTAACTCCACTGTTCTGTATGATGATGCAGAACGTGGAAATGCTAGCGGTGATGTACACACGCCTAATCTGTATGAAGACACAGAGTGTAAAGATGCCAGTAGCGACGTACACCTACAAGATCCACAGCTCAGCAACCCTACTTATTATAGGCCTATACCCATCTATGAATATCCTTACCTCGAGCAAGTGGGGGGTGGTCCTGCCAAATCAGTACCCAGCTCAGCCTCTTGGAATTTTCATCAACATATTCCATTAACTCCGCTGGGTTCTAATACCCCAGAAGGCCACAACTTTGCTCGCCGCCATGCTGAAACAGTTCCTTCTCCTTCCCACCATGCTGAGACAGTTCCTTCTCCTTCTCAGTGTGTTGATACCTCAACACAGGAATTTCTCAACGGTCTTGATGATGAAGTTGTCGCCTCCTTAGCATGTGATCATTCTTCAAGCTTCTCTTTGGATGCCTCACCTCAGACCACCCCCACTCACAATGAGTTCACCAATTCTATTGAAGATCAAGACAGCCCTAGTACTGGTACTGTCAAACAGGATCACGTCCTTGTTAATGGCCAAAAACCCTCGCTCTTGGAACAGTTTTACATGGCCAGTGAATTCGAGCCACTTGATTTATTACATGGTCCTGCTGCACAACGTACTGCCACTCCAACCTCCACACTTGCCAGCAGTGACACCTCTAATCCATTCATTCAAAAACCTACTATCACTCAAGCACTACCGCCTCACTCTAATCAATCTGTTGGTTTATCTACTCCAGCCTCGAAGCATTCTTCGAATCAAACCATGCCTGAAGGTCGGCCATCCAATGCTGATTTCCGCCAGTGCCAAGAGAGCGTTGCACGCATTGAAGCACTATTTGCTGAGCTTAGCAGTTTATTAAGTTGACCCACGTCCCAGATTAAAAAGTGGTTCTATTTGGGCCTGAAGGGCTCTAGGAACAAGAACTGCTAAAATCTCTACCAGGCTTATTTTTCTAAACATCGTGAAGAGGAGTTGGTGTGCTGCGGCCTTGAGAATGGTACAGGTACATAGCACTACTTTTGATCATTGTTATTCATCCCTGATAACTAATACAGATGCTGACTATTGGCTGAGCATTCAAGAAAAGTAGGGTGACTCTACAGAGGCCATGCTACAGGCGGGGCTTGACCTTGACTGTATTGTGACTAAGAAGGAAACTCTTCAACAACGTGGCCGACTTTTTCAAAAGCACTGCACCAAGGTCGAAAAACTTGTGAGTTAATTTTGTTATTTTGTATTTCAGATTCTCATTGTAATTTTAGAATCAAGAAGGCTCTAAACACCGCTTTCAGACATTCACTATTACAGTTGGTGACTGCCTTCAGGAGGACCAAGGCCTTGGGGCTATCATTGCCACCTCAGGCTTAACAGGTGTATAAATCGAACCAACTTTACATACAGAAATATTGCTAATATATGTTTAGTTTGTTACAAATCGTCTCAAGCTTGATGAGGCTACTATGTTGGGCTTGGTCAAATGCGAAGCCTAGTGAGTAATATATATAGTTTTTGAGTGTTCACCTGTTCTAAATATGTAACTCAATAATGCGGTGGCAGAGAAGATTGTTGCAGAGGATGTTGATCCTAAGCAGCTCATTGACGATCTCAACAAAGTCTTTGACTCTTTGGAAGCTGAACTCAAACCTCCACCTGATGCTCCTGCTGAGGAACAAGATGACAACAATGACGCATCTATGGAAGATGACTCAAATGTGATCTCTGGCTGCAAGAAACATTTAATCATGATGCTTAGTAAGTATTCTTGACATTATCTACAGACATGGTACATTAAATGCCGTTAATTCAGAGACTGCTACTGAGGCTATTGGTCAACGGTAGACTGGTGATCAGCTGCCCTGGACCACTCTGCCTAATTACCTTGTTGCAATCTCTCATGTTGTCACTGGATGGCCTCCGAGCTGTGCAATGCCAAACGAAACAACGAAGCCCAAGAAGGGCAAACAAGGTATCAAAGACCTTGGCAATAAAGATGGGAGTCTTCTCTTGACAGCGCTTCAAAATGGAGACCTCAAAATTGTCAAGGCAGATCTTGAGAAGATCAAGAAGGACGAGATCACTCTGATTACTACTGCTGAGCCTACGATGTACGATGCCCCCACTGTTCACTCCTGAGCTGTTTTTACCAGTGGAAAAACGTGGATCGGCAAATCTGCCTCCATAAGCACCGCACTTACCTATGTTAAATACAAGAAGAAAGCAGTTATTGAGATCCAGTCCGACAGCGAGCCAGATGTTATCTCACCTGCCACAGCCAAGAAGAGTAAATCCAACCTTTCTCCTGTCTCAAAGAAGCAGCTGCGTCCTGTCTATTCCATTAGCAGTGACTCTGATGAGCTCCCACTTGCGCCGACTCGGAATGAGCCACTTTCTTCTGCTCAGACTGCCCCTTCTATGGACAATACTCAGCCTTCTCCAACTCTATTGACACAGCAGCCACTGCTCAAGCAGCATGCTGCTACTGTTGAGGCTGACTCCGACCTCAATAATTCTTTGCCATGTAAAAAGATAGCACCGCTCCCTCCATCCCACCATGTCCAACAAGCTCTGAAAAAGCGTGTTGCAATTATTTCAAGTGACACTGAGGACAATGAAGTTTCTGACAGCAAGAAGCGGCCCCACCTCTCTCCATCTGACACCTGTGAAGACCCCGTTGGCTCTGGTGATGACTACATCAATGATTGCACTGACAAGTCTGACAGTGGATTCATATTAACTCTTTGTACCCACCGTAATCAAGCCACCAAGGGCAAGAGGGGCAATGCTGCAAAGGGTAGTGCCAGCAGGGCTAGAGGAAACACTTAAATGAATACTCGGAATGTTCAGACAAACACTGTGACTCCAACAAGCACCGCAACTTTGAAGAACACCACGACTCAGGCAGACACTGTGACACTAGCTGCAGCTACTTCCCCCCCCACCTCCCAACCCCACCATCGCTACTAAAGGGTCTAGCAGGTCCCAATCGGGTGGTAAGCCTGTCTTGGCAGCCCCTGCAGGTCCTATTCCTCCTATCCAGTGCAAACAGCCTGTAGCAGATAATAAACAGAGTGCTCAATCTGCTCTTCCCAGCATGGACCCAGTCCCTCCTGCAACTGCGTCATCAAACGACGGCTTTTTCCCTCATCTGGCTGCCGGCACCAAAGCAGCAGCAAAAAGAAAGCCATTGGCCTCTAGTGATCCATAGCCAGCTATCAGCCATCCTAAAACTGGACAAGATGTTGTCAATAGCTTCCCTCCATTGCGTAGTCAGTCAACAGTTGGTCAGCCTGCACTAGTCACCAGCACTGAAAATGGTCTTCCTCCTCCCCCCCACCAGCCAACTGAGAGCAACATGCAGTCAAACAAAACTGCAACGCCATTACCTCACCCTCCATTCCCAGAACCTGGGCAATTTGACACTGCGATGGAAGAAGCCAACAATTACCTTGCACAGAACTATGACGCACAATTCGACACAGAGGAGTATGATGACAGGGATTATATTATGGACTCTGGATACATAAACTACAAGGCTCACAATGCTCCCGTTCCTGTGCCAGCTTACAACCCTTATCCACGCTATCTATGTGTCCCTTCTTGAGGTCAGCAGAGGTATGCTTGCCACCAATACCCACAGGGGGCATGCAAT
Organism: Termitomyces sp. MG16; assembly: GCA_003313075.1. Lineage (NCBI taxonomy): Eukaryota > Fungi > Basidiomycota > Agaricomycetes > Agaricales > Lyophyllaceae > Termitomyces > Termitomyces sp. MG16. Next base: position 20,655 of record QGOA01000086.1, read on the forward strand.
ACCCAGTTCCATCTCAAGCACTCCACCCACATCCTTCTGCCATGCGCTATCGCCCACAGCATGGTCCTCCATGTGGTCACAGCATGTTTAATGCTAGTCCTTTCCGTGTATCTGCCCTGCCCTGTAATCAGACATTCCACACATACAGTGACCAGTACTGGTATGGGCAGGAGGATAAAAATGTAGATTCTGATATGCTGGGTTAGAGGACTTACGTGCATCTTGGTTGTTGCAAAAGTAGTGCTTTGTTTGCTGCTGCTACCTCTTGGACTTACATGCTTCTTGGTCGTTGCATAGTGCTTTGTTTGATGACTCTTGCTGTCGCTACTTCTTGATATCTTGCTAGTATTATACAAAAAATATTCCAATATAATATATGTTTTTATGTCATAACAAACGGTCTTGTTATTCTTGAAAACCTCTTGACCTCAAGCTCTTGACCTTGTCACTTCTCAAACTCTCTACTGCTTGACCAACCATGCTACCGACCTCAAACTTTGAGTCCTTAAACCAGGCCTGATCTGGATCTCAATCGTCCATTCTGTGTTGTTAGGGTATTTGCTGTCTAGTCCGATAACCCCCCTAACATCTCATCAAGAAGCATATACCGTTCTGCCAGGGGTGGAAGTGAACATAACAATGGAAAAGACTTTAAAGAGATTGTAAAACAAGACCAAGTGCAGGAACAAACTTGTAATGTAATGCTTTTGGTAAAGGTTTAGTAAGTATATTGGCACTCATGTCAGAAGTGGAGATTCAAGAGGTGGAGAAAGACCCAGTTTTGAGTTGGTCACAAATAAAGTGATATTGAATGTCGATGTGATTGAGTCTGAAGTTGTGATATCCAGGGCACTCTTGTTATCATAGTAGATGGGTAGGGGTCATGGGATGGAAAGATTAAGCGAAGTGAGTAAAAATCTGATGGCTATAGCTTCCCTGATTGCATGAGACAAAGCCATATATTCAGCTTCAGTGGATGATAGAGCGACTGTTTGTTGTTTTGTAGAAGACCACAAGACTAGACTTGAATATAAAAAGAAGGCATATCCAGACACACTATGATGAGTGGATTTATCAGATGCTCAATTGGCATTGATGACCCCAAAATCTTTGGGTAAATAAAGTTGAGCAGGAGGGTCTGATAAGGGGTAATTGAAATTGTACTTGAGAGCAAAATCTATGGTTCCAGAAATGTAATGAAGGACATGCTTTGCTGCAAGTAGATGAGCTCTGGTTAGATTTGCATTGTGTTGTCCCAAAGCCATGGCTATAAATGCCAAGTCTGGCCTTGTGCAAAGACTTAAGTAGAGTATCAATCCAACAATATGTTGGAAATAAACTTTGACTTTGTCATCCAGAATGTCAGGAACAGCATTAGTAAGTGGCTCTGGAAGGTTATGAAGATTGCCGTGCAGTAGTAAAGAAAGAGGGGTAGTGTTGAGAAAACTATACATATGTGGATAGAAGATCCAGTAACGTCATCCATTGATTCACGACCAAGCAATCCATTGAGCAACTGTGGAACATGGTTGATGAAGTCATTAAGATCATCTGCCTGTGTCTATATATGAACTTGAATAATTTGCTCTCAATAATAGCATACATTCAAATCACCTTTACATGCCTTATGGATATGGGCATTGTATCATCTACATCATCTACCATTGGATTATTGTCCAAGTGTGCAAAGTTATCATCATCTGCAAATGCCGCATGTGGTGCACCAGTTACAATGGGAGCGGGACCCAGTGGTAGCCGTTGTGTTATGAGGACTGGCAACCCTCGTGTGTTCTGAGTGAGTTGTGTCCTTTCCTCAGCAAACGGGATGAGGTCTCTTTGTCTGATGACTGTTGTTTTTGGTTGCTTGCATTTCTTTAAAGAGTTCAGGTTCATGATCAAAATATCTATGGCCAGGACCTAGCCATTGTATGGGATATCTAATGAGACCGCTCATCAATATTGGCAATATGCCCCGATTTGGATGGGCTGGATACCAGCGGACAGCAGACCCTATCCATCGAAGACAAACGGAATCCGTTTGTCATCAACGGACACTGAACGGAAAATCTATATTTTATTATGTGATCCTTCGGTTGAGAACTGTGTGGTTGCAGAAAATTATATTGTCTACAAACATGTCTGCCCTCCTGCAACCACCTGAACCAATATTTTCACCAAAGAAAAGACGAGTGGAACCAATATTTACAGCAGAAGAAAGATCTATCTTTGAACCATACAAGGAACTCTACTGCTCCTCAACTACTCCTCAAGCTCGGACTGCTATTTTGAAAGATAAAATCCTAACAGATATCTTCAACTACTGGGCTACTAAGAGGACAGAGCCAAAGACAGAGGAAGAGTGGGCAGAGAGAATCAAAGTAAGTACAGCAACTCATTGCAAAGAATTAGACATCATTTGCTTGAATAGAAGGTTGTCCAGTATATCAAGAATTGCTGGTGCCCTTATTACCAGCATAAAGATCCAAAGGTGCTCCTGAAAACTTCACTGCGAGATGTTGTCTGGCAGACAATGGCAAAGGAGATAAACGAGGAGATTCAGAACTTGTTGAGGGGTAAGGGTCACAACGCCTCAGGATTGGATGCATTTGCACAATATAATGTGGCTGTCAAAAATGTTATGCATCAACTCACACCGCAGGAGGAAAGTCATTTATGGAAGATGGTGGCAGAATGGAGCAAAAAAGGAAATCCACCAGAAATTCAGTGCAAGTTGGTACTCCTTCCGTCCCCCATCCATCTGCTTGATTCCACTTTCTAATCATTGTCTCTCCAGAAAGGCCTGAAAGCATGGTTTGAAGCATATGGACAATGCAGATGTGCTTCGATTTAGAGAGATGGGCATGTTGAGTTGGACTGTTGTTGGTTGGTATGCAGATGAAGGCATGACTATTAGAATGTATATGGTGCCATCATTCTTTAAACAATTTTGACACTAATTATAGTCATGACAATATGTTATACTTGACCCATGCTAACCAACCTACCTTTCAAGACTCCTTTCCTGACCTTGTTAGTGACCTCAACAAGAAGATGATGGATTACATGTCTGCTCTTCTTGATAGAGACATGCCGTCCAACATGCAATCACCCCATGATTTGACTCCTCCTATCCTTACATGCCATGACCTCATCCTTGATCTGGATAGGGATGGATTCCCAATATTACCAGCAGATCCAGGACCAAATATATTTCAAACTCAGGCAGAATTGGAAATGCTTGTCCAGGACTATCTAAATACTTATTACAGTGAATCCTAATTTTCTCCACCTTTGCTCATCATCTGATCACTCCGTCAGAAATTGTGTTTGGTTACTAGTATGAATCTGCTCCTTACAAGGCAGTGAGGACCAATGATTAGCAATTCATACATTCAAGGTATCTTCCAGAAGGTCTGATATTCCAAGATCCCCATAATCTTGGTCGGCCTGAGCTATTGCGTCTGCTGAACTTCTGGAGAGACTATCAAGGACAGTATGGATCTGGTGACATCTTCTGCTGGATGGTTTATCTCAACTGTCACAAGCAGCTAGTAGCTGCTGAGTACAGCAGCCGAGCTGATCGTGAAAAAAATGCAGCAGCAGCAGCAGCATGTAAGGCTACATGCAAAAATGGAGGGAAAAATTAGAAACAGAGGCCAACACCATCAGCGGTAGTCAATGGCAATAGTAGGACCATTGCTAATGATGGAGCCACTGATGGCGAATCCGCTTTAGTCACCAGATCTGCGGTAGTCAATGGCAACAGTAGGACCATTGCTAATAATGGAGCTGCTGATGGCGGATCTGCTTTAGTCACCAGATCTGCAGCCAACTTGGAGTGGCAACTGGGGCCTATACTTCCCCTGTCACCTAGCGTACCACACACACCACTGCCTGACTTACAGGAGGAACCTCCTGTCTTGTGCTCACTGCACACTCCCCAGCCTCAGCAACACAACAGATCCACGGTTCACAATGAATCCCAACCAAATATATCAGCTTCCACTCACGACGAGTCCGCTCTCAACGAATCCATTCATGACAGATGTGGTGATGATATAGCAGTGGTAGATGCCACTACCATCCACCTCTTACAACAAAGGGGATGGAGCCATCCAGACCCTCCAATTAATGGCCCTAGTAATGGTTCCCCTAGATATAGAGTGTCAAGAAGGGTGCTCGACATTCTTCAAGATGAAGACAATGACCAATTTGAAGGTGAGGGAAGGCCAGCATTACAAAACCAAAAGAAGCACAAGGCATTGCCTAACCAATTGTCAACAAATTCCAAGTGACCCTGCAAGTATCAAGCACAAATGCTACAGGAAGATGCAGCTCGATACATTGATATGTCTACACCAGCAAAAAGGAGTAGCAGCTGCACTAAGGTCATTCGACCAGTCTGCCGTCATTGATGTGGGGAAGGGGGAAATGTTACATTACATTTTTGTAAACTATAGTATTACAAAAATGTAGCAATGTCTATCATAACAAAAAAAATATTGTACAATAACAAACCGTCTATCTTCACTTGTCTTCTGTTGCCTTCCATCTCTCAGTAAGCTGACTGGATGATCGGGTCTGTTGCATTGGCAGCTGACTACTTTGGGAGTTGCTGCGAGCCCATCCTCTTTGGCCAGGGAGAGGGTCCTCGGCAGGGACTGGCAGAGGGACGGAAGATGGTTGAGGGGGTGATGGAGATGCTTGTGTGGGAGACATCCCTGAGGATGTTTGTTGAAGCGGGGACGGAGCGACGGTGAAAGCAGATAAGTCAGCAGCATGATGAGATTGGTCAGTGGCAAGGGCAGAGGTGTCACCAGTGGAAACGAATATGTCAGCAGTGGCAGGGGATTGGTTAGTGATGGGGTCAGGAGTGGTTTCTTCCTTCTCAACAATGGGTCCAAGTCCACTGTGCCCTGTTGGATACACTGCCACATCATCCTGAGCTGACAGACTAAAGGAATGGGTGGAGATGTGAAGTCGACTCTGCAAAGTGTCAACCATACCCTGAATATAGCGGATCTGCTCCTCTGTCTAACGGATCCATCCATCGTGGGATGCAAGCATCTCACCCGCACAAGAAACATTGGTTTGCAGGGTTTCCATGTGGCCACCGAGTGTGTTGACCTGAGTCTGGTAGTGACAGAAGAAGTCCTCAATACGCAGTAACCAGCTCACCTCAGCCATGACAAACCCATCCCGCACCTGCTCCCCAACATTCCACAATGCTTCCTGGAACCTATTCTCCATCCTGTCCAAACAGCTCTCCACCCCTGCCATTACACCAGCCACAATGTCCTCACTATGACTAGACTCCATTGCCCGCTCCTTGCCCTTTCTCTTGACCGAAAGAGGATCTGCTGGGTGGTTGGAGGTTGACGGTTGGAATGGACAGATGGACGGTTTTGATGGTCCCGTGATTGGACTGGCTGGTTCATCTGCTAACTATTGGTTAGCTATTTGAGCAGGAAAAGAGTTTTATACCATCATCACTCTCAATAATCATCACTGACTTCTTTCTCAGTAGTTTTTTCCCCTTTCTCTTGTTGCTGGGCTTGACGGTTTTCTTGACAATCGTCAGGCTGCATGTTCATTTGCAAATGAGCTGGCAGAGATTGCATGTAGTGCCGCCCTTTGTCCTGACATACTGTAGCCGCTTACTTGCGCAATATTGGCAAGGGAGGTTGATGTGCTGACCCTTGCGACGAGGTGCTGTCCTCAGATACCTGCCCAACAGCATCCCTCCAGTAATTTCCCCCTTTGGTATCCTGCCCTTTTGTTCTTCCTCTTCCTCTTCCTCTTCATCCTTGTCCTCATCCTTGTCCTTCTGCTCCTTCTGTTGACGATAGGTACCAGGAGGACGTTGACCAATATAGGTCATCTGTTTTGGCTTCTTGAGATTTGGCAATAGACCAGACAAATCTCCTGCCGCTGGAGGACTTGGTCGTTTTCTCTTCTTCAGAATTGGTGACGGACCAGACAAATCTCCTGCTGCTGGCCTATAACCTATCCGGTCTTTTCGTGCTGGTGCCATCGACGGACCAGCCTCAGTTGACAGATCAGGTCGTTCTTCGCCCTCATTTGGTTCTTCCCCCCTTCCACTCCTCTGGATCTATTTCTTCGCAGCGTCCTTCAACTGCCTGGTCATATCCTCATCAGAAAGCTTGCTCTGGAGTAGCAGGATAACTTCATTGATGAAACTTCTCCTGGAATCAAGGAGGAGTTTCTTGTCATCCTTGACGTCCCTAACCCTGAACCACATGTCAATCTACAGGACAACTATTAGTGCATGTCTATTAGGCAGGAGTGCTTGTATCTTACCAGGTCCTTCTGCTGTGCTTTGAGTTGTTGCAGGTCTCCTCTGAAAACAAGGTATAATACTTGAACATCCATGTCAACGACCCGTTGGTGGAGTTTTTTGTTAGACATGGTGGATGGAGGATTAAAGAAATAGACGAGAACTTTACACGAAGCAAGTTCTGAAAATAGATATCATGTGACCCTGTTTAAATTACAAAAGAAGTTTGATTTATTGCTTGACAAAACTTTACTTTGTTTATCTTACAGTTTAGTAAATAACAATTAGCTAAGCAGGTCAAAAATTGCAAATATCTTAATGTTTATTGCACTAAGCAGGAGTCAAACCCACCTACTGCAACACACAATGAACACCAATAGATAATATTCTACTAGACCATCAATGCTTAATGTACACTGCTATAGTCTAAATAGATATCATGTCACCCTGTTTAAATTAGGACCTTACTTTGTTTATCATACTGTGTAGTAAATAACACTTAGCTAAGTAGGTCAAAAATTCTAAACAGTTTGAAATAAATGCATTAGTAGGAATTGAATCCGCCTACTTCAAGACATAATAAAGACCAATGGATAATATTCCACTAGACCACCAATGCTTACTGTATACTGCTATGATGTAAATAAACATCAGTCTAATATTCTGTGTGTAGTCAAAAATTGTTGAGTTCAATGTTAATGCATTAGGGGGAGTCGAACCCACCTATTGCAAGACACAAGGAATACTAATTGGAAATATTCCACTACATCACAAACACTTTGTGTATAATGCTATGGTGTAAATCAATATCAGTCTAATATTCCGCTACACCCCATAGTTTTCCTCTTTCCTGTATACTTCTATGGTGTAATTAAATATCAGTCTAATATTGTCAATTCAATACAGATGCACCAGTTGCAGTAAAATCTCTATCCGTTCAAATTCTGTATGGGTCCATTTGTGCACTACATGAACACCGTCCTGACTTGTAGTAAGTGCCTGTGGTACAATGGAATATTCATAAATTGATATTTCATATTGTGCACAAGAGGTGGGTTTGACTCTTGCTAGTTCACATTATATAATAGCAGCAGGCTGCTGGCGTCTACTAGCGTCATGAATTTGATCTGTTGAAAACTCCAGAGATTTCTGCAGTGGCATAAGATGGACGAGTTTGTGTGTGTGTTCATTCCAGAGCTCATGACCAGTTGATAATACACTGTGGCTGGATACCTTTGTGCTGGTCTTTGTAAAAAAGGTAGTCAGCCCTGATGTATCATCACTTGTCATGAGCTCTGGAATAATCTCATGCGTCAACTCCTCTATCCTATCCTGCTTCAGTAATTGCTAGAGTTTTGGTCAGATCAACTACCACAGGCACTTACTACAGGTCAGTACGATATACATATAGAGCAAAAATGCACCCATATAAAAACACACCATTAGTCCCCGTTAAGGTGGAGTAGGGGGAGTAGAACCCACCACTATACACAATACTGAATATCAATAAATGGATATTCCACTGAACCACTGGGACTGGTTGCACTGCTGATGTCAACTGGCTCACATGCTGACATCAGCTACCGTCTGCTACCATCTGCTGGTATGCCAGCAAACAGCAGACACTCACGCATTCTCTTTCACCCTTCCTCCTCTTTCTCTCCAGTGCCATCCTCTCCACTCCCCACCCCCATCCACTACATGCACCCCGCTTTCCTCCTCCTCTCTGACCTGACGTCTGACGTCTGCTACATCCACTGGCATATCAGCGGACACTCATGCTCCTCTCCTTTCCCCTTCTCCCTCTTTCTCCCCACCCCCATCCCTCTTCCACCACCCTATGCGGTGGACACCCACGCACACTGTTTCCTTTTCTCCTCCCCTGATGCTGGACAATGCCAGGGGTTGCTGACAGATTCCCATGGATGCTGACAGATATCAGCGAATATCTGATGGATGCCGATGGATGCACGACGGATGCCAATGGGTCACAACGGCTGCCGACAAACTCTGATGGATGCCAGCTGATGGCTGCTGATGCCAACGCCCCTTTCAAGCCACAAAAACTCTTTTGGAAGGTATGCCACCCCTCTTCCACCTCAAAAAATCTATACAGGAACCTGCGAAAATGTAGGTGGGCGTCCATTCATTGTGTTATCTGACCTTTGAATCTATCCGTTAGTAACAGACCTGTGGTGCAATGGTTAAATGTGCATTCCATTGCTGGAGGCTTTCCCAAGGCTGGAGGTTCAATTCTCCCCTACAGGCATATGGCAGGCAAGACAAAGTTACCTTTTTCCTTGATCCAACCAGACTCCGTGGACCTGCTAGGCCTCTGTAGATGTCCGCTGGTGCCCTGCAGGCCTGCATGGGCCCATGTAGGTTTGAGTCTGTCAATGTATGTCTGCGTGGATGTTCGCTGGTGGCTTGTGTAGGCCTGCATAGATTTGCAGGGCCCTTTTGTAGACGTACGCTGGCATCGGGGGTGGGAAAAGGAGGGAAGGGGAGATGCGCAGCCTTGAGTTATTGTGGGGAGGAATGGAGAGGAGAAGGAAGTGGGAAACCTTGAGGAGGGTTTATTCATGCCATGACGTCTGCCAATGGAGGAGGTTTTAACTCATGGGTTGATGCCCGCTGGTGGCCGCTGATGCACATTGACATTCGCTAGTGTCTGCTGGCATCTGCCGGGCCTGCATGCGCATGTGTGTGCCTGCCTTTTATTGATCCACTGGACCGTGTCATACAGCACATTGTGACATGTCTGCAGCTCTGTATTCTATGGCACTGTGGGAACTGCTCTGCTCCACTGTAGCAGACTCTGCTGGACACGTATAGTACGGCACAAAGCGAGCTCCTGTACAATGTTTGACATGTACCGTTGTGATGCCCTACCCTGTAGGTAGTCTTCTGTCAAAAATGCAAAGTTGTCTAGTGTATATGGCTTCTGAGGTCTGGTAAGTGTGATGTTTTCATAATTTGCTATCAAGCATAACAATGAAGATGGTGAGGATGACTCTGACATATCAGTGGACACATCATTAGTATGATCAGCTAGATTGAAAGGACCAATGAGCCTACAGAGACCATATTGTATTCCAGAGCAAAATTCTTGTTCTGTTGACATAAATAAACTCTGATTACCAGTACCAAATTATAACTCATGTTGTTGATACAATTTATTAATCTTTTTCTTATCCTCACATTGAGTCATACATATCTCATATTCCTCCCACTCCCAGTAATAATGCTCAAAAGTTGATCAGTAGCAGATATGGTCTATAGCTACTGATTAGTACAATTGCATTTAGGTATGCTAAGAATTGAGGAAGTCCCAGGCAGTTCTCAGAGAACAAGTTAGAAATGAATTGAAAGCCAAGTTTTAGTGAAGGTCAGCAATTGTAATCAGTAAGAGATATGCAGTAAGAGAAGTGTGCTAATGACAAAGTGCACCTATATAAAAGAAGGAGCAGATATGAATGGAGTGCGGCAAGCAATGCAGCAAGAAAACTATAGGCTTAGTGATGACTAAGCTGTGTAATGCCTGCTATAGATGCAAGGCATGTAGGTTCTGTATGTGTAACTGCAGCAAGCAGGCTAGATGTAATGAAGCATTACATATGCATCACACATGTTACTAGCATCCATGATGCTATATGCTTATAGTAGAGTATTATATAAGACAACATCTTGTATTCACTCTAGTTCTAGTCAAATCTGATACTGTGGTCTGATTTAGCACTGTGTGATTCACATAAGAAGGTTCTAGCTCATAACCAATAGTTATATTTTTTTAAATCTTTTGCTATTGGCTTTAGACTTTAGACTGTTACTGACTAGGCAACTCATCACAAAACCTCTCGATTTCTGTTAATCAAAAATGTGCTTCCATAACTGGCTCTCTTGATTTGGACCCTCCTTTCTCAGTCTCAAATACAGGTGACCCATTTGTGTCTCAAGCTGTCAAGACACAACCTGCATCTACTTACTAGCCTCTGCCAAAGCAGGATGAAAAGTTACCTCGCAATGTTAGCATAAGCTTTGGAATGCTGGGTGGGCTATTTATATTACAGATGATGTTCATTGTATGGCCTGGTGGTAAATCAGGGAAGAGATCTGCAGTCTCAGGAGTGTTGCTACCAGCAAGTCAAATGTTCTCACTGATATACCCAGTATTGCCCAAGAGCTTATCAGCTCAGTCCAAAGGTCAACCAGACCTTACCCAGTATTTGGAGATGGTGCAAGGCAGCACTTTTGTGCATAGCATCCCATTCTGGACTGCGCCAACTGAACAGCATTTGGAATATGTGGTAGATGCAGCTACTGAACCAGGACCATTATTGTTAACAACACATAGACTGAAGCAAGGACCAATTATAGTGGTCAGTAAGGAGGACAACAATATTGTATGGCTGAGAAAGGCACCATTGGTGCTGAACTCAGGAGTTGCATGGAAGGGTCAGCAAACAGCTGCAGGTGAAGCATGAAGGCCTCAGGAGAGTTCTAGACTTAGAGTCCAAACTGGAATCTTCAGATAATAAGAAAAGTAAGAGGTCATATTCGACCCTGTCTATCCAGTTACAGCTAGTACTGTACCAATATCCATTGGTTGTGAAGGAATTGATGCAAAAGCATCTGCAGCTTTACATAGTAAAGCATTTACAGTTATTGGCTGCTAGTAGCCACAATGTACCTTGTGCAGATTTGGCTAAATATATCAAACTATTTGTGCGTATCTTCAAACTTGAAGTAGTGGAATACCTTAAGTGCAAAGTGGTGTGAGGGTTAGCAGTCTCAACAGCCACTCCAGCCAATTCAGTAGAATGCACAATAAATGTGCGCTGCCAAGTGCCATTGATTGCAGATGCAATGGAATTGCTGAATGCACCTCATCAGGCCAATGAGTCTCAGCAAGACTATGTCAGATGTCAGAATGCCACAAACTGTCAATGCAATATTAGCGGAGTGTCTCAGCAGGCATTATCCAAAGTAGAGACTGTGATGATGACTTCAGCAGAGCCAGAGGCACTACTTGCTGTGCAAGAGGTTAAGACACCTTGAAAGCAAGTCATGATCAAAGAAGAGGTGGATGAAGTCCATATTTTTAATGAGCAAACATGACCACAATGCGTCCACCTGGTGGACAACTAGAATGAATGTGTCAATTACCAGAGGATGTGCAACCAGGACTTGTGTGATTATGGTAAGTTGTTGATTGATGACCAGGGAATAGCCTTTGAAGAGCATGAAGGTATAATGCCTGTCAATGATATGCAGCAACAATTTGCTGCTTGAACTGCTGAACTGGACAGAGATCTGAAGGGTAGTGATAATAGTAGTGATCACTATAATAAGAGGGAGCCAAATTGTTGCAATAACAACGGTGGGGGTCATGATTGTAGACAGAATGATCAAGACAATAATAATTGTTATAATGAAGACAGGCATGCTGGTGAATCATCAGCAAAGCAAGAGGTGAGACAACAGCCTACTCCATGGCTGGAAAAAATAGCCAACAAACACTTGTTTTGCAGTCTCCAGGCATTTTTAATGCCTGCACCTCATGATTTGCATGAAACTATGCCTGGAATGAATGAGGCAGTCAGGATCCATATGGATTATATGCATGACCATCTTGCTTGACTGGTGGATGACTCTTTTGGAGTCAGGTTTAAATTCCCTGCCAGGATAAGTCTCCGCAAATCTGATGGTAAGCACATTTATGCATATGCTGAAGGGCATAGGTTCTCTCAGCTGGAGGACTGGGCCATGAACATCTGTTACCATCTGGCAGCCTGCTGCTATGGTAGAGACAACATGGACCAAGAGAGAATATTTGTGTTACACAAATTTATGGAAAAAGAGGCTCAGAATTGGTTCTGCTGCTATATCCTTCACATCAATTGCGATAAATCACATTGGATGTTTAAAGAGGTCCTGATAGGACTGTATAATCATTTTGTCAATGCTGCGACTATGCAGGAAGCTTGGGATGTCTTTAGAAAGACAGTATATGATGCTAAAACTAGTGTCCAGACATTTTATGATGACTTAGTGAGTTATGTGCAGAATATGGCTGTCTATCTGGATAAATATACTATTTATGAGACATTCCTAAATGAAATACCTGCAGATATGAGGAGAGTGTTGATACATGATAATAATTTGTCTCTGGAGGTCAATACCATGACTAAGTTCTTAGTGTATGCCATTTGTTATGAGCAGTCAACATAGACTGCAAATCATTATGAACAGCATAGTTCACGCTGAGGACCTGTAAACTATCAGGCAATAAAAGTGGGAACCTTCCTTGCCAAACAGTCGGAGATGGAGAACAATTGCAATTCACGATTTGTTGTCTGCAAGACAATCTCTGGAGGCCAATACCTGCCAGCAAAAGATAGTTGACCCTCTTTGGGTCAAAACCAAGTAGCAGCTAGAGAAGGTGTAGCATCTGCAATGCATCTGGCGAGCAAACCCAATGTGGTTTTCAGAGTGGTGATGACGCCAACTGTGGTTGAGTGCGCTGGACGTATACACAGTACAACGCCGTCTCCAGCACTTGGCATGCGTAGTTGTGAGGAGTCCTGACAGGGTCCCGGTGTGCTCAAGCAGAGGTGATAGAATGATGCGCTAAATTATAGCGCTTTGGAAGCTACCTGGCAGATGGTAAGCGTCATAGCTTAAACAAAGATATTGAAAAAAAGATAAGTAGCGCAGCGTATTGTGCCCATAGGTGGCACCGTAAACAACAAAAATGAGATAGACGAGGCTAGCGCCTGACTTAGTGATGAAGTCAGAGAAAGCTAGCGTGATTTGAACGCTAAGTGTAATTGTGTGCTCAAGAGGTTATGATTCATTGTTATATACATGTAAAGTAGCTATTTTATATACTATGCACTACTGTGTTTGCCAAGATAAAGGTCCATCTGTGGCGCTACCTCCTAGTGCCTCTCCTTGTGGTTTCCTCTAATAGTGATCTGTCAATGGCAACCTTTTGCACATGGATGACGGTGACTAATGGCATTATAATCCACAGCGACCAGCAGCAACTCTATATTGACTTAGAATTATATGAGTCTGCTCACTTTTACTATAACTCCGATTGGCCAGGCTGTTCTGGTGTATGGTCAGAAAATCCTCGACAGATGCCATAAGTGCTAATGTCAGCGCTACTCATTGTACCAGTTCCTGACAGGTCCAGATGTCGGATTTAAGTATATCCTGTGCCACCATCATCGATCCTTTTAGACTTCTGATTGAAGTGCCTCGTCAAATGGCAGCGTCTGCTGCTGGCTTCTTCTGGAAGTGATTGGGGTTTAGTTAGAGTCCCTTCCCACCGTTTTGTTAGCACTATATGTTCTGAGCCTCCTTTGTCCTTGGGATAGATGTATGGAGTGCGCTGAAGGCCTGGTAGCTGGTGGTTAGAGTAAATGGCTAAGTCCTGTAGTAGATTGCCAGAGCTAGAGCTGCTCTATATTTCCAACTGGTTGCTAGAGTCTTCAGTACATCAAGTGTCGGTTGGCCTATAATGTCTCTTGATGTGCTCAGTCCGAGTAGAAGCCTATCAGCAGCCCAGAGAAGGCCTGCCGGAGATCCATCAGCATGCTACAACTGTAGGAGTGTTGGACATTTCTCTAAAGAATGCCCTGCTTCTCCAAAGGCACATATTTGGGCAGCCCATATGGCTGCAGCTCCTAGTGAGGTCGTCAGTGATGACAAGAACAATGATGTCATTGAAGAGGTGGAGAAAAGGCCACAAGTAGAGGCTGATGGCTTGGAAGTGGATGATGCTGAAAGCATCCAGATTGATGGCAATGAATATGTTGCAGTAGACGTGTATGACAGCAACTACTATACTTGTGATGACAAGGACAAACACCTGTTTGCACTGACAGAGTGCTATGGAGATCAACATATCTGAATGAGACATATTACCCTGCAGAAGGCAACTAATAAGTTGCAGCAGCCATGTTATACTCCTGAGGAGAAGGAGTGCTTGGTCATCTATATTGATGTCAATGAACATCTGGCCTGGACTCAGTGGGACTCAGGGAGTACCACTACGGGCATTACATCCTAGTTTGCTCACATCAACACAAGTTGCATTCATGAGTTGGAAGAGCCACTAATACTCCAGTTGGCAACTGTAGGAAGCCATGCCATAGTGCAGTTTGGCGCTAAAGTAAGGATAAAAATGTCAGGGATGTTGATTAAGGAGTACATGGACATAGCAAATTTTGATTGCTACAATATGATCATCAATACACCATTTATGCATAAGAACAAGGTGTCCTTGAATTTTGTGAATGACATGGTCATTGTAAATAGTATGCCTATAAAGATGGAGAGAGTCATGTTAAGTGACACAGATAGTTATTTGAGGCGCCATTACACAACAGAAAAGCAGTGTGGCAAACACAACTGACTAGATGGTTGCAAGAAAGCAACTGTACAGGAGGTGGAAGATGAGCATGTTCCATTAAAAAGCCTGTTGAAGACAATAAGGGGACTAAAGACGATAAGGAAGTAAAATAGAGTTCAGCAAAACAAAAAGAGGGGGCAGAAACAAGTGAAATGAAGGACTTAGTAAAATTTTCAAAGAAAGGAAATGCTCAGTAGATCATTATAGCAAAAGACCCTTGGCAAAGGTTGCGCAAGGCGCTAAGTGTTGGCAACATGCTAGCACTGCATCTTGAGTATGTATGGCAAATATCTGTGAAGTATGGTATTGTAAGTAATTCAGCAAGAAAAGTAAAGCAAAAGTAAGTAAAATAAAAGTGTAGGCTTATCAATGTTTTATAGTATTTTAGTCATTTTCTTCTTCTTCTGATATAGTCAGCAAGTTGTCATCATTCAATAACACTGTTTCCTCAAGTTCCCAAAGCTTGGCAGTGTCAATGTCTAGTGCCTCAAGCGGCAAGTTGATGTGTTCCCTGGTGAGATACAGCAGTAGGCAGAACATGGCAACCAGTCTGTGGAGTACAGATCCATCTAGTTTGCAGAGGATGTAAGCGCCTCCATAGTTACAGGTGATAACTACCAAAGGCCCTAGATATTGTGGGCGCATCTTCTTGTTATAAGAGATCTCAATCTTGGAGTTGCGCATAAGCACTAGCACACCTCTCAGGAAGTCGTAGTCCTTGATGGTAGCGCCATGGTCAGCCTCAAACTGAAGTGCTGCTTGGCAATGGGCAGCAAAGACAGTTTCATGAAGTCGCTTCAAGTCCTCATGTTGTCATTGGAGGTTGATAGCACATCTGGCAATGAGGTTGGTAGTTGCTAAGATGCTGTTGGGAGCCAGCTGGAGATAGATTACCTCAACAATGTTAGCAGAAAGCAGGGGATATGTGCCAGTAGCTGCATAATAAGGAAAACAACCCATGCGCTTACTGTCAGGTTCCACTGACAATGGGGGCCTCCAGAGGCAAGCGGTTCTTACTAAATGGACTCAAAGTCTACAGGACATCTCCGGGCAACAGAGGACAAGTTCCAGAGTTTTGGTGGAGGTGCAAGGATGCTCCGGGAGTACACAGAGCACCAGAGTTTGTGGGATAGAGTGGAGCAGGATCCCAGGCTGAGTCCAGAATACAGGGATGGGGAGAGGTGAATCCTGTTAGGGCAGAGGATAACAGGAGATGATCAGAAGGGGAGACTAAGACTGGGAGACTGAGACTGAAACCAGGAGACTGAGAGAAGATCAAAGTGAGACTTACACTGGCTCAAAAAACTGCCCCAATGTTTGGCCTTTTTGGAAAGATTCACATGGTGTGCAACAATTACTTAAGCAAAAAATTGTAGAAAATCACATGACATACAACTGCATCCTGGCTTTATAATGATATATAAATCATGTGATTTTAATAAGAACTTGCGTATTAATAAATCAAGCAAAATATTCAATCATTGGGGCAGTTTTTTGACCCACTCTAATTTACTCTAATTTTCATATCTAGTACTTGGTATGGCCTGCATTTGCCTTTATAACTGCTTTGACCCTTCTAGGCATGCTTTCTATGAGGCTTTGGCATACCTCTGATGGTATTTCATTCCACTCCTTGACTATTCTCTCCCACAACTCATGCACTTCTTTAAAGGGTACCTCATACTCCAAAAGTTTGTGCTTGATGTAAATCCAGAGGTGTTCAATGGGATTGAGGTCAGGGGATTGGGTAGGCCAGGATATCACAATGATTTTGTTATTAGGAAACCAGGTTGTTGCCTGTTTGGAGGTGTGTTTTGGGTCATTATCCTGCTGAAAATATTGTCCTTCCTCCTCCACCACTCTCTTATCCAAAATCTCACAATACTGTGCAGCATACATCTTCCTCTAAACTTCTATGAGCTTCCCTACTTCATTCCAACCCATGCAGCCCCATATCATTAAATTGTTTCCTCCTCCATGCTTGATAGTTGGTGTAGTGATGCAGTCAGATAGTGGTTCTCCTGGAATTTTCCACACATACACCTTTCTATCTGATCCAATCCAATTAATCTTTGTCTCATCACTCCACAAAACCTTTTTCCAATCTTCCACTGTCTAGTTTTATAATACTAAGCAAACTTGAGCTGGTTTGCACAATGAGCAGCCTTGAGCATGGAAACTTTCTTCTTTGTTGCTGAGCAAAAACCTGCCTCCTTCAATGTATTCCTGACTGTCTGAGGATTGACAGAACCGAAGATGACAGAATCAATGAACTGTGTAGCTTGAACAGCATTATCCAGCTTCCTAGTAGTAATTTGGTGAATAATAGACTGCTTGTCATGTGCTGTAAGCTTGGAAGGATGACCTCCAGGATGATTTCCTTTGTTGCTCTCTAGTTCTTTGCTGATTCTTCCCACAGTGCCATTTCCTAGGCCAGTTTTTGCTTGGATTTAATGCTGAGAATACCTCTTATTGAGGAGAAAAGCAACAGAAGAGTGATTGGCAGCAGAAATAAGTTGCATGATGGTGGTAGAGTGTCAAAAAGGTGATTTATTGAAGTTGAACATGTCAAATTAGTACCAACAAGGTCAAATAACATTGTTTATACTTTTCACAAGGTGTTTCCATCTTCTACTGCTGAAAAGTATTGAGAAAATATGAAAATTAAAGTGAGTCAAAAAACTGCCCCAATAATTGAATATTTTGTTTGATTTATTAATAGGTGAGTTCTTGTCCAAATCACATGATCTATACATTATTATGAAGCCAGGATGCAGTTGTATGTCATGTAACTTTCTACAATTTTTTGCTAAGGTAATTGTTGCACACCATGTGAATCTTTCCAAAAAGGCCAAACATTGGGGCAGTTTTTTGAGCCAGTGTAGAGAGCCAGGAAACTTGAGAGAGTAAGAGGATAAATTGAATAGAGGTTACAAGACAGACAAGAGAGTATAGAGACAGGAGTTATAGCAATATCAAGACTACCCTTAATGATTTACTGGCTACCAGCTATATACCTACGGCAGCTAAGGTCTATGGAGTTTGGGTGAGCTTTGGGGTTGGGCTCTATGTGATTGATCCTGTGCACTGCATTGTCCAGGTGTGAGTCTTTAGTGGCATATTGTCCAGGTGCAGGTGTGGCACTGAGAGATCGGTCAGGGCCTGTAGGCAGCTGTAGGGTGAGGTTGGTCAGGGCCTGTGGGTGGATGTCAGGTTGAAGGCCAGAGGTGATTTGTGGGGCCTGGAGCTTGTAGGCAGCGCCGGTGTGGGTTGCCTGGTTAGATGATGAGGCGGAATGTTGGGGCTTGCATGGTGTATCAGGTTGGTGCATCAGAGTTTGCGAGATATGCCAGGGTAACGGGTCATGACACTTACAAATTGTAACCCTTTCCAACTAGAAGACTGAATACATTGCTTTACTCCAATGGGACTCATCGCCATTGACTGCCTTGAAAAGTGCTTGCTGCACATTGAAATGGAGTCATTTTACCAACTCATTAGCATGCTTGTTGTAACCAGAGATGCAAATGTGGTAGATATTGTACTTCTTAATGAGGTAAGTCAATGCTTTAATGATAGGCGCACTATTATCTGTGACAATCTCCCTTAGCGCTCTCCATCAGCAAATGACATCTTCAAAGAGCCACTTGGCAACGGTGTCGGTATTTTTGTGTTGGAGCATGTGAAACTCAGGCCAATGGATTAGCAAGCAGCATCCCTGGATAATATACTTATAGCCACCTGACTTTGGCATGTGCATAGTGTCGATATCTATCTTGCTAAATAAGGGTGCTGGCATGGCAACAGTAGGTGGTATGAGCACTTGGCGAGTTTGCTGAACCTGGCAAAGGTGGCAGGTTCTGATGTACCAGGTGACATTGGCACTAATGTGATGCCACCAAAAGTGCTCTAGAAGAGTGGCTCAGGTAGCATACAAACCTCAGTGATCAAGTTCATTGTGCATAGCACATAGGATATGTAGGTGACTGTCCTGCTTGATGACCAACTTGTGAGCACCATTGCAATGTTGTTGCCAAAGATATTTGTCAGCAAAGAAGAAGTGAGTGGCATAGCAAATAAAGGTGGTGTACTCATTATCGCTAAGATTTTTTGGGCACTTAAGGTCTTGTATCCATTGTTTCATAGCTAATAAGTGCTTATTCTTGGCTTGAGCCTTGGGGGATAAGGGTATGGCATCATAAGTTAGTTGGCAACTGTTTTCTCTAAGCAGTTGAGGTTCTTGTACAATCCTTACCAGAAAGGAATCCTGGCTAAGGATACTTGCCATGTAGAACGTAAGCGGTGCACTAAAGGAGTCAGGCTGGTAAAGAGCAATAGGGTGCAAGAGAACAGTGGTGTGTTGCCAATGCAGAAGAGGGAATGGTTGCTGAATAAGGTGCATGAAGCCATGTAGGCAGTTGACCTAGTCTTCAAAGTCGCTATTGTTGTTAGAGTTGGTTGCTAGGTCACCAGGTTGTCATAGTTGCCTAGAGAAACTATCTGGTCCATGGAAGGTGCCCTTGACGCGAACAAGCTCAAAGTGAAACATAAGGATAGCTACCACCCAATAGTTTATGCTCGACAATAAGGTTGTGCATGTCAATGAGATACATCCTTAGTGTTTGAAACACCTTGAAGAGCCTGTAGAGTTCCAACTTTGGCTGGCTGTAGCATGATTCCTGGTTGTTAAGCGTGATAGATCCAAAGTGGTTGTAATGGTGCTGTTTTCTATTGTTGCTAAGGCACTGACAGAGAGAGTAGCCAACGGCAATATATGAAGTGTCAACTGCTAAGATAACTGGGTCAGCAGAGGTGTAGTTGATAGAGACAAGTAGCTTAGCATTTTTTAGTGCTTTGATGAGGTTGCATTGGGAGTTGACTTGGTCAGGACAAATTCAAAGGGTTTGTTAGTGCGAGTGAGTCAGGTAAGATAATGGGCATGATGGACAAAGTTCTTGACAAATATATGGAGAATGCCAACAGTGCTGAGGAAGGTGTAAACCTCAGATAGGTTGCAGCAAGGACCCCAGTGCTCAAGAAGTGCTAAGCAAGACTTGTCAGGAACGTGACCAGTAGAAGTGCAGATGTGATCTAAGGTCTTGAATCTTGGCACACAGAGGTAGAGTTTGTGACTGCTAAAGGTGCTGCCACTATACTCCATGTGCTGGAGCACACGATTGAGAGGCTGAAAGAAGTCCCAAAGTGCTAAGCATATGTTGTGGTTGTCAGAATGCTTCTCTGGCAAGCCGTCAAGGAGTCGCCAGTCCTTGGGTCCTTTAACACCAACATCATCAATGAAACTAAGCACATTATGAGGGATCTCAGATTGGAGGATAAAGGTGATGTCATCATGAAAGATAGGGACTGAGTTAGTCCAGCCCATAGGTAGAGTAACTAGGCACAAGGTGCCAAAGGGAGTTTGAAACATAGTAAGGTCATGGGAAGAGGGATGGATTAAGTGCTTGTCATAGCTGACATAGAGATCAAGAGTGGCACTACAGATGCATCTGGCAAAGGACTCAGCAACATGGTTGGGAAAGAGAGGCACGTCAGAGTGCCAGAACGTAACCTTATTCAGTGGTTCTAGACTATGAACAATATGCAAATTACCATTTTTCTTTAGTACACAAAACCAGCAGGAGTGGTAAGAGCTATTGGATGACTCATAGATGCCTGCCTGTATTTTGGTGCATATAATCTGGCAGACCTCAGCTTTGATACCAGGTGGCAAGAGTCTGTTGTGTTCAGTTCATGATACATGAGGAATAGTAGGAATTACCACAGGTGGGAAGAAGTCTGTGTGCAAGCTGCCATGCTCAGAGTCCCTCCCATGCAAAGGCCTGATTCTGCTTGGTGACAAGATTGGTAAGAACATCCATTTTGTTCTTGGTGAGGAAACCAGTATTGTGGTCTTTGATGAACTGCTGTTGGTGCTTGGCAGTAAATTGTCCTGTCAGTTGGAAGGGTAGCGGATGCGGCATGAGAGTTGGCAAGAGGGTCACCAAGGATATGGTATTCAATTCAAAAAGCTTTAGAGGAGTGAGCAGCAACAGGTTTGGTTTTAAGCATAACAGGCTTGTATTTCTTCTTTACCTGAACACCTTTTCTTTTGGGAATATTAACGTTACTATAAACAGAGGTGGAAAGGGGATTAAGGTTGTTGAAGGTAGAGTGGGGTGCAGAAAGTCTGAGAATGGCAGGATCCAAGGCTTCAGGAAGAGTGGTAAGGTATATGTCTTTTATAGCAATTTTCTGGAAGGAGTTCAAAGCAGTATAAGTAGGCAAGAGAGGAGTCAGTAATAGTTTGTGTGGTTTTCTGGGGATTTTCAGTAGCGAGATTAGGTATAGTAGAAAGTACTTTTGTATCAAGAAAGGCCATTTTCAAAATATGTACAAGACCACTGGCATGGTCGTATTCTAGCATGAGCACTACATCTCTGTGATCATCGCCAATCACCTCCTCAATGGTCTGTGAAAACACCAGTGAGGCTGCTCACTGGCATGATGTTCAGTAAATTCAGGCAGCTTGCTGCGCATACCTTTCCATTGCCTTCTAGAAAATGTTGATACTGTACATCTGATACCGGAGTTGGGGTTGCTAATGGTTAATGTTGTTTCCTTGTCAGTAAGAGTCTTGACTACTGAGCATGCTAAGATGTCAAAAGGTCTACCAAGTAGGAGGTTGTAGGCAGGTGAGCATAGAATGTGGATCTGTAGGTAGAACATAATGTCGCCAATAGTGCAGGGTATGTTCTTAGCAAGACTGAGAGATTTGTCAATGGTACTGTTAGTGCTTTGCATGTTTAGAACAACGTTAAGGTCATAGATTAAGCCTAGCTTGTTAGCGACCTCTGCAGCCATAGAGATGATCTGGGAATCACTGTCCACAATGGCCTTGACATCACTTTTGTTGTCAACTGTAAGCATGATAGACCTAATGGCATGGGAGTCCTGGATGATGGTAAGGATAGCAGATCTTCTCCATGCTCTAGTAACTGCATATATGTTTCTACTGGATTGATTGAGGTAGCATTAGCAACTGGATCAGCAGTGAAAGTGTTGGCAGTAGGGTCAGTGGCCACAGAGAAGCCAGGAAGTGTGTCATCCAACTTGTTGATCTCAGTAACGGTGGTCACCAAGGGTCATCAAGGTGTAACTGCCATTTTAACCTGGTTCCTGATGTCAGGAGCAATACTGCAGAATTCTTCAACAGAGAGCATGACTGGAGTTTTCATGATGTGGCTAAAGATGTGATTGGACTTTTCTATTTTGAAGATTGGCACAGTAGGGCGGTAATCACCTTCAGGATGTTTTTTGGGAGTGGCAAAGTTGCATTGGGTAGGAGCATGATACCTATTGGAGAGACCAGCATAAGAATATAGAGGCAGCAAGGGAGCATCAGGAATGGGAGTAGACGTGGGAGGTTGGATGGCAGGAGCTGGCATGGCTAATGCAGATGAAGCAGCAGGTGCAGGTGCAGCAGTAGGAGCAGTAGGTGGAAGAGAGTTGCAAGCGGCTGACATGGGCTTATATCTGCAAAGAGGCTGTTTAGACTGTTTAATCTTGACACCATCAAATACTTGGTTCTTTAGCGAGCTGAGTTCCTGTTCCAGCTTGAAGATACGCTCTTTCCGAGAGAAGCCAGAGCAGTTGCTAATGCTGTCAAAGTGCAATACCTCATGGATCATCTGCTGCTATGCTGCCTAGATTAGCATTGCCTGAGAGAGTGCCAGTAACGATCTGTCCTGGATTGCGCCTGTGCTACTTATCTACCTGCTCCTGGTAAGTCTTGAGCTCTGGGTAGTTTGAGATGATAGCACCTGTGGTTAAGACGACCTTGCTGTCAATGGCCCTGCATACTTTACTTTGCCGTATATAATTTTCCAAAGTATTGCAGTGTCCTCGGGTCATTGTGTGTTCTATCTCACTACAGAAGTGGCAACTGTTGGATCCTGGAGCATTAGTGATGTGGGAAGCAGTCATGCTGGTGGCAATCATAGTCTTGATTCAGGTCATGGTGGAGGCAACGGCAGCATTGATAGTGGCATTGAGGTCTTCCTTCTTCACGAAGTTAATAGTGGGAGGTGCAGCAGTGGTCTGGACTGGAAGGATTCTGTTGATATGTTCAAGCAGGATCGTCCTAGTGCATTGAATGCCAATGCCAATACCTGTGTCAGTGCCCTTTAAGATCTATTTACCTGCCTCAAAGATATTGGCAACAGTGTAGGGTTCCTTAGGATGATGAGTCGAGTGTACAATTTCTAAGCACCTAGCAATGTGAGCCCATAGCAACGTTGGGATGTCTTGCTGGAATAAGCAGCGCTCCTCATTAATATAGAGTTTACCGTTCTGGAGGAGCCACCTGATGACCTTCTGAAATTCCTGATAGTAAGTCAAGAAGGTGCCAAGAGAGTAGGTACTGCTATCAAAGGTGTCCTGGACAAGTTTCTGGAGTTTGTTTACTGTGTATTGCTTAGCCTCTTCAGCACCAGAGTAGAGCTGAATAATTGCCGTTTTCCATTCTTTATAAGTAGCACCAACTGCTGGTTGGGCACCAGGTATGGGAGCAGCAAACTCGGAAAGACTAGTCCAGGTTTCTGCCATGTCATAGGAAATGTAGCATGCCACATATTCCTTTATTTGGATGGAGTTGATTATCCCACAGTCTTTAAACAGATATTTGAATTCTTTGAAATATTGGAAAAGCTCACGTGGTTTGGACTCATCCCATTTTGGTGCTGAAAAATGGTTGCATGGCAGCATGTGCTGGGAAGGTTGTTCCATAGCAACTGGCCTGCCATGCAAAGGAGACGGTAGTGGTGATGGTGTACTAGGCGTTGGTGAAGGAACACAGGAAATGACTAGTCAGGAAAGTGGTGTTAAAGACATAGGAGGAGTGAAATGCTGAGGATCGACAAGAGGCAATGCTAAGAGGTCATCTGTGGTAAAATCAAGAGAATGCAGGAAGAGATCAGGAAAGTCATCTACAGTGGCGTTGATAGGCTTCTACTCAGACTGAGCACATCAAGGGACATTATAGGCCAACCAACACTTGATGTACTGGAGACTCTAGTGACCAGTTTGGGAGACAGAGCAGCCCTAGCCTAGCTCTGTCGCTCTACTACAGGACTTATCCATTTACTCTAATCACCAGTTACCAGTCCTTCAGCACACTCCATTCACTTATTTCAAGGACCAAGAAGGCTCAGAATGTATAGCGCTAACATGATGGCAGGAGGAGGACTCTAACCAAACCCTGATCACTTCCATAAGGGGTCAGCAGTAGGCACTGCCATTTGACAAGGCACTTCAATCAAAAGTCTAAAAAAATCAATGATGGCAGCACAGGATATACTTAAACCTGACATCTGGACCTGTTAGGAACTGGTACAATGAATAGTGCTGACATTGGTGCTCACGGTGTCTGTTGAGGATTTTCCAACCATACCCTGGAACAGCCTGGCCAATCAGAATTATATTAAGAGTAAGCAGACTTGTATAATTCTAAGTCAATTTAGAGTTGCCATTGGTCACTGTAGGTCATAATGCCATTGGTCACCATCATCTATGTGCAACGGGTTGCCATTGACAGGTCACTGTTAAAGGAAACCACAAGGAGAGGTGCTAGGAGGTAGCGCTGCAGATGGACTTATCTTGGAAAATATAGTAGTGCATAGTATATAAAATAGCTACTTCATATGTACATAACAACGAATCGTAACCTCTTGAGTACCCGGTTACACTTAGCATT
Source organism: Termitomyces sp. MG16 (assembly GCA_003313075.1). NCBI lineage: Eukaryota > Fungi > Basidiomycota > Agaricomycetes > Agaricales > Lyophyllaceae > Termitomyces > Termitomyces sp. MG16. The sequence goes on from QGOA01000086.1 coordinate 45,126, forward strand.
CAAATTGTGCTAGCTTTGCCTGACTTCATCACTAAGTTGGGTGCTAGCTTTGTCTATCTTGTCTTTGTCATTTACGGTGCCACCTACAGGCACATTATGCTGTGCTCTTGTCTTTTTCTCTTTTATCTTTGCTTAAGCTACAGCGCTTACCATTTGCTAGGTAGCACCCAAGGCGCTATCATCTAGCACATTATTCTATCACCTCTGCTCAAGCACACCAGGACTCTGTCAGGACTCCTTACAACTACGTATGCCAGGTGCTGGAGACAGCGTTGTACTGCATATACGTCCAGCATACCCAACCACAGTTGGCGTCATCAGTATTCTGTAGTTCCTGAGTGAGAAATAGACCCAGTAAGGCACCAGGTGGTTGAGGAGTTGATGGATGGGAAGGGACAATGCCTTTTGCCAACTGCTTTAGCAGGCGGTGCATGTGCTGGAGATGAGTTTCTGGCAGATTTCTGGCTTAAAGTCCCTTGTGGTGGGCTCCAATTTGATAATGCCCAAAAGTAGATCAGTAGCAGATATGGTTTACAGCTACTAACCTGTGTAACAATGCATTGGGTGCACTAAGATTGAGGGAGTCCTGGGCAGTTCCCAGAGAACATGTCAGAAAAAGAGTTGAACAGCAAGATTTGGTAAAAGTTGGTAATGGCAGTCAGCAAGGATGATGATGATTTGATTTGTTTAGTTAGAGAGTTATTTTGTACATGGGAATAGTGTCCTAACTCCTGCAGTATGTATGGGTATGCTACTTATGGACACTCCAGTAGGTACTCTAGCCTGATGCTTTTTCAGGCATGCCAGTTATGCCTCATAGCCACTTTACTATGATTTGTTCCTACTTGAGCTCTTCATTGGAGTTCATACTACTTTGCATATATAACCTCTTTCTATCTGCTGCTAACGTGCCATCCCAATGATTGGACCCATCTACTTTCATCAATGCTTGCTGACAATGCGGCCAAGGCTCTATGACTCTAACCCCCCCCTCCACACTCAGAAGCTATCTTTGGCCAAGTTCCCACCTGTGAACTTAGTCAGCTCAAAAGAAATCTGAACTATATGGTGAACTGAGGTGTGTGAACTGGGGTACTCCGTTCTTTTGTAACTAGTGACAACAGTAAGTATTTATAGTGAGAAACCAGTTCTCTGCCACTAAAGAGCTAAGGGTCACCAAGGGACGGTGAACTGTAAGTAATGTAATTAAATGTCCTGTATTAAACTAAATGTTGAGAAATAAAGCAAGCAAGCTGTCTGTCTGTCTGAGGAAGGGGGCACCAGAGTAAATGTCAGGCCATCCATCATGAGTAAATGACATTATTCCTAATTTGTAAGCGCTGTCATTGGCTAGCAGTGCCACATGCTGATTGATTGATACCACCTGTCAATGTTTGCTGGTGGCACTATCAATGATTGGATCTGTTGCTTGCCATGTGTAGCCATTGAGTAAGGCCTAAAAAGGATAAATCGTATGTGCCAAGATCGGAATGCATGCGGCAAGGTGTCCGGAACTGATGCTGAGCCTGCTGTTGATGTGCCTAGCCTGTGTGAGGTCCTATCAATGGTCCAATTGGTTTTATAGTGGAGCACTAGACTGCCACTTCTATTACTCCTGGCTCACAAACACTGTTTTTGTGAGTGATGAGGCCTTAGCAGCAAAGACATTCAAAGAAGAGAAAGGAGAGAGGTATTTCCATACCTCAAAGAAGATTGACCATGTGATGCCGAGAGGATTCCTTATGAATTCCCAACAGTTGCAAAAGCTATATGAGCTTTCACAGTACAAGTTCAAGTCAGTGTCATTGTGCACTGAAGCATACTACCTGCTGCATGAGTTTCAGCACATCAGTATCAACTACTACACCTCTCTGCAGGATAGGACAATGGCTTTGGTGTGTACACCAGAGTACAAGCACATTTTGCCTCCCCTGGACTTTTCATCCCACCACATAAATATAGTGGTCATGCTGATCTCTTTTTTATATTGACTGGGTTTGACTCTGAAGGTGTGCATTTCACCTTCAACTTAAACAAGCTGGTGCAGAATGTACTTTACTTCTGTTGACCAGGCATAATGAACTCAATACTCAGGATTGCAGTGGACCAAGCCTACCAAATTCACTGGTGCACACTGCTAAGACATGCCATCACTCAGAGACTGTCCTCCTTGGGTAGAGTGCAAAAACAGTTTGCAAGGCTGCTAGCCTTGATCTTCACCAATCCTGGGCTGTACCAGGAGGCCATCGCTGATTACAATGCAGCAAATCCCCACACATCTTTCATGTCAATGAGCTGGACCAACGTCCAGCTTTGCACTCTATACTTTGAGGCTGCCACAGCTGTTAATATCAACAAAGCTAATGTCCTGCACACAATGCTAGCTAATGGCATCCCCATCAAATGGGTAGACCATGCCTATACTTTTGGTGTGGTCTACCTTGAAAACCACTTCTTCACGGTGAACACATCAATCAATCAGTTCTGTAAAATATGATAAATAACATTGTCAACTAAACCATTATGGGGAGCCACCCACCATTCAGAATTGGGATGACTGGCGAGTGCCCATGGAGGACAACATGATTCGCCTTTATGCACTTCTAGCTTGTGAATATGCTTAAGGTCATGAGTACCTTGAAAGTGGCATGTACTATCCTGTGGGAATGAATCCCAACCATTAAGACCTCTGGCATCACCAGTCTTGACACAGGCCATCCCCTCTCCAATCCCTCCAGCTACTCCAGTTCAGGCTCCTTTAGCCTCAACTTCATTGGTACCCATTGCTTCAACATTGTCAGCTAATATTGACACTGAGATGAGGATTGATTTGGCCAGCAAGTTGGTGCATCTGCCATCTGCATAATAAGTCATAGGCAGCTCATCTTTTCTTCAATTCATACTGTCGGTTAATTTCAGCATGGTATCTTTTGACAGATGAAAATAGACACCTTCGAGCTGTGGAGGATGTCAGTGCCTCCACATCTCACTACATATTCATTGCATGTCTCTTGCTGCCTCCTCTAACATGTAGACTGCTTATCAGTCTCAAAGGGGGCCATGTAACATGATATATTCAAATTACTATATATAATATATATTTATTATTACCT
>QGOA01000088.1:0-18415 GCA_003313075.1 Termitomyces sp. MG16
AATATTATATTAAAATAAATATAATATTGACTACAAGTAAGTAAAAGCTATGTGGCCAACGCCACATAGTGGACTATGCTACATGAACCATGGTCTACTCATCTAGAAAGTGCATCTGGCTTGCCCATGCTCCATCCAGGTTTGTCAGGGACACACCATGCATCAAAAGTCAAAATAAACATTTAATTATGGGCTGAAAACTGTAAGCCTCCTAGTAGCAGTCTCAACAAATATATATCTCCAAAAATATCCCAACAAATACACAGAAAAGTACAGAACAACAGGCAGGGACCAGCTCAAACTATCAGCTCAACAATAGTCTAACCACTGTTATGGGAGGAAAAGCATGGAAACTGGCAGAGCAGACAGAATAGATGAAAATTGGAATATTATTGTTGTCATTGACAATTATAATAACTCAATTTCGTCATCAAATCAGTTAATGTTCGATTGGACATAACCAGAAGGGGGAAAAAAAAGAAGCAGGAGATGCAGGGAGGTGCTAAAGGAGAAAAGAAGGATCTATGAATGGGATCGGGCTAAATAGAGCTCAAGCAAATGGGGAAGTGGCAATCTGAAACATCTGGAGAAATGGTGGCACCAAAACAGGCCTCCCAAAAGGGAAATTGGACTATCAAATACGTTCTGGAAGTTGGAGAGTTTCCAACAAAGAGTCAGGTGTAGATAGTGGTCTGTGCACCAGAAAAACAGTATAAGTAGCCCAAGTTTAGTAGAGAATAGACAGGCAATTGATAGGCAAAGGCTCGGTGATTCCCAGGGAGTGAATTGCTTAGGCCGGAGTTTGTTGAGAAACCTTCATTTTCCAGAATATTATTATTCTCATTCAACATTATAATACTTCAAAGTCTCCGCTTTCTGCAAGATTATTGAAAGCAGTCAACATTCTCAAAACCTCTGCTTTTTGCAAAATTATTAAAAGCATTCAAAACAATAATTATCCCTTTTATCGTCAAAGTCAGTGTGAATTAAAGGTCATATTCTACACTAGCAAGCCCCAGAACTATCAGTAATACTTACATCAAGTACTGCAATGCCACTTACCATCCTCCTTTGACTGTTGAGAGAGGACAGCTCCAGTAGTGAAATCTGAGCTATTAGCTTCAACTGTCAGGTTCCGCTGAGTCGGGGGCTTTCCGGGAAAGCAATCGCCCTTACAATGCGGACTTGACCCACGGATACTTGGGTGTCTGGAACTCTGGGGCTAGGACTCCGGGGTTCAAGACGTGGACAGGGGTACTCCCGGGAGGGGGGGGGCTTGGTCTGGGGGTTTTGGGTGGTGAGTAGCTGGGGAATTTGGATGGGGGTCGAGTCACGAACCGGAGGTTCTAAGACGAGACCAAGTCAGTAAATTAAAGTCGCAAAGTGCGTACCAGTCTTAGAGCACGCGATTATCCAAGCGTGCCAGTCAAGCGTGCCAGTCAATGTGTACCAGTCAAATAGAGGGCACGCAACAATTCAAGTAACCAAATGAAAACAGTATAAGCAGTGTAATATCAAGACTAACGAATACAATGGGGACTACGCTATAAGTACTACGGGACCGGGTCTCAGGATTCTGGGGTGTCTGGGATGAGTTCCGGGGGTCATTGAGTAGCGGGCAGGGACTGTATGCTGGGATCGCGTGTGTGGGGCGCGCGATCAATTGGCGTGGAGGGAGCCGTGATGCGTGATGCACGTGATCCGATTGTTGATCGGGGCTGGTGGCGGCTGATGGTGGTCCTTGATGCGTGTGATGGCGGTGTCGGTAGCCGTGATGGTGGGGCGTGTCCTGTGGGGTCGGAGAGAGGGTCTCGGATGGTGTTCTGGGGGTGTCCCGGGATGGGTCCGGAGGGAAGGGGTTGTGACATCACCCCCCCCTCAGCGCCGAGACCCTCCAAGGCGCGCGTAGCCGGTGGTCCAGACTGGGATCCAATCGTGGGATCCGGCACCTGACCTGCCACGTATCGAAAAAAAATTTCTGCCACCAAACTCACCCATGTCGCGCACACCTACCCATTCCCCAACACCTCCTGCTACGAACAAAGTCGCGCCCCTGATCGCGTGGGAGGCCCGGGACACGAGATATTGGCGCCAGCTTGACCGGGAACGCATGGCGGGGCTAGTGCAACGTGAGTGTGTTCATGATGTTCCGCTTACCGCAGCTGATTTTCCCCTTCAGAACAACGATCTTCCTCCGCTCTGGAGGCGGGTCCCAGCCATCTTCCGGAGCCTGCCTCTGGTGGCCCCCCGGCGTCGTCCCCCGGTTGTCCTGCGCCTACCTTTGCGTGGATGACCGTCCGCCCCTCACGCCCACCTCCTCCTCCTCGTCCTAGGCTGACCGCCCCCCGTTTCCGCTAATAGGACCCCATACAGGATCAGCGCATCAACGGCAGGCGACGGCAACACGGCACCGACTCAGGATACCTTAGCACGTGCTAATTATCCAATTTTGGTGATATTTGACGGCCGCGCACGGCAAGAAGCAGATCCGATCAGTTATAGCGCCGACGGCAGACAGAATGACAACTGACAGATGGCATCAGTCACTGACGACAGCGCTTAGCGAGAAGCCTGATGATCTATCAAAAACTGATGGACAGCTTGGCGTTTGACCTTGGCGTCTGACATCGCCTAGCACCTCAATTTGGCGCCTGACATCGCTAAACATTTTGGACAGACAGAAGGGTGATGGATTGATGGTTTAGCACCGCGATCTGCCGCCTGGTGTCGCTAAGGGTCTTGAATGGATGGTAGGGATCTGAAACCGTTGGAGCTACCCCTATAAAATTTTCTAGTTTACCGCACTTTGGCGTCATTGGCCACTGGCGACGGTGAACTCATTGTAGTATAAAAGTACTTACCGACTTGTACATCGAACAATAGACCAGAGTTTACCACTCCCCTTTCTTCAGTCTCCCTTATGCTCGAGAGCTCATTTACGGTCGGCAACGTCGAACTCATTGGCAGTTACAGACGCTCGCAAACACTCGACACATTCACGCCTTGCAGCTACGGCAGGCATTATCGACGCTTAGACCTCGCTAAGCTTACCAAGTTCTTGCCGCTTACCTTTGCCGTGTTCACTTACCGCTCCTTCCCTAGGCGCTTTACCTTAGCGCTTTACACTTGCCGACCCCGTTACCCACGTTCTCTGAGACCTGCCCAGGACTCCTCAAATCACTTATAGTGCGCCCAACGCAAGCAATTGGTACAGTAACACTAAAGTCATATTTGTTACTGACCAACACTTTGGGCATCATCAAACTGGAGCCCACCGCGAGGGATCTCTAGGGCAGAATTCCACCAGAAACCCGTCTCCAGCGTAGGCGCCGCCTGCTAGAACAGTCAGCAGAAGGCATAGCTCCTTCCCACCCATCAACTCCACAACCACCTGGTGCCTTACCGGGTCTCTCTCTTGCACAGGAACTACAGAACGCCACTGTAGATGAATTTCCTGATCTCTTCCCGCGTTCTCTCGATTATAGCGCTGACGACCCCTTAGCGTCGCCATTCACCGTACCGCAACCAGTCACCCCCATTACTCTGTTAACACCTCTTTCTCAACTTATCTCTCTTACTCCGTCGCCAATCTCTAGAACTCCTTCCCCACTACCGCTAACCGAACTCGCCAACACAGTCGCTATGGAACAACAAGTCTAGCGCATGCCACCACGCAACCACTTCTCAGCACCGAAATGGGACAAGTCCAAGCCACGGGAGCTCTCCCAGTATTTCAAGGAATTGGAGTATTTATTCAGGGATTGTGGCATTACCGACCATACACAGATGAAGGAGTACGCGGCAAGATACGTATAGTATGACACGGCAGAGACGTGGACTGGCCTTGCCGAGTTTGCCGCTTCTGTTCCTGCCACCCCACCCGTTCCAGCCCAAGGTGCTTCGTATGAAGGCTGGAAGACGGCAGTAATTCAGTTATACCCTGGCGCTGAGGAGGCTACCCGATACACGGTAAACGAGTTGCAGAAATTAGTACAGGAATCTTTCGACAACGGCACATCTTCGCTTGGCGTGTTCTCTACATATTACCGCGAGTTCCAGAAAATCGCTAGGTGGCTTCTGCAGAACGGCAAGCTCTATATTAACGAGGAACGTCGCCTATTCCAGCAAGGCATCCCGACTTCACTGTGGACTCGTATTGCTCATCGCCTAGAAATTGTTCATCAAACCCATCACCCTGACGAGCCCTATAACGTTGCCAACGTCTTTGAAGCCGGTAAATGGGTTCTCAAGGGGACGGACACTGGCGTTGGGCTGCAACGTAGGACGAGCCCACCACCTGAGCGAACTAACGGTATCATTCCCATCCCGCCTCCTGCTGCCAACTTCGTTAAGAAGGAGGATCTCAACGCTGCCGTTACCACTGCTGTCGCTTCCGCCATAACTCGTATTGAAACTATGATCACCACCAATCTCGCTAACCGACCCGCTAATGTACCCGCGTCTGGCCCTTGCCACTTCTGTGGGGAAATTGGCCATACTATGACTAGAGGACGCTGCATAACTTTAGAAAACTACATTCGGCAAGGAAGGATTTGACAGGCTATCGACGGCAAGATAGTTCTCACCACTGGCGCCACCATCCCCAACTACCCGGACAAGAAGTCCTTCCAGGAGCGAGTTGATGAATGGCATAGGCGCAACCCAGGACAAATCGTTACCGGCACGCTTTCTGGCAACGCCAACCCCGACCCTGAACAGGCGACCCAACAGCAAATGGTTCACGAGGTCTTACACTTCAACAGCGTTGGCGACCGCCCTACTTTCTCATGGGAAGAGCGAATCACTAAGCTACAACAGGAATTGGATTCGCTGAAGAATCAGGTTTTTGATGGGGTTGAAGTTAAGCAGCCCAAACAACCTCTCAAAGGATATAAGCCAATGCCTCCCGCTCCTGCCGCTCTGCCAGCTACCACACCAGAACCATCGTCGTCCTCGGCCGCTCCCAAACCACCTTTGCCGCCTCTCCATCCCTACTCAGGAATTCCCAACCGTTATCACGCACCCACACAACGAAATTTTGCCGCTCCCGAGAAGCGTCCTGAAGGTGGTTACCGACCTACTGCGCCAATTTTCGACATAGAGAAATCCAACCACGTCTTTAACTGCATTATGAAAACCGCCGTTACCTTGTCAGTAGAAGAACTTTGCAGTATTGCTCCCGATGTTCGCAACCAAGTCAAGACGGCAGTTACTCCTCGACGACTCTTGGTGACAACCATCGCCAAGGTCAAGGACCTCGACGACGCGCTCCCTGGTTTTTCCGTTACCGTCAACTCGTTGGATACTGAAGACTCTCCTGCTGACCCCATCGCTAACGCCACCTCTGTGGACCCAGTGGAGACCTATCTTAGATCAGTAGACCATGGAGAAGACCCCGCAATCCTTACCGTCACTCAAGAATCGCACGCTATTCGCTCAGTTGCGCTAACCGTAGACAATAAGCACGAGGTAGAGGTGATTGTGGATAGCGGGTCACAGATCATTTCTATGGCAGCTGAAGTCGCTAACGATTTGGGCCTCATTTATGACCCTACAGTTATACTAAACATGCAGAGCGCTAACGGAACGGTGGACAGATCCCTAGGCCTCGCCAAGAATGTGCCGTGCACCCTTGGCGACATCACGTTTTACCTCCAAATACACATCTTACGTTCCCCGGCATATGACCTACTACTTGGCAGACCCTTCAACATCTTGGCACGATCAGTCGTCAAGACAGTTACCGACGACGAGACAACCTTAACTATTAGCGACCCAAATTCCGGAATACGACGAACGGTGCCAATGTTCCCTAGAGGACAACAAAAAGGCGCCCGCGCTAAGCCCCCGGAGTTTACCAACCAACACACCAACGAGCCTCCCCACCGGTGTTTTCACAGACCATCGAGGAGGTGATTGGTGACGATCACGGAGATGTGGCGCTAACACTGGAATATGACCATTCAACTGGTCTTGTAAATGTTATGTCTACTGCTTTTCTTGAAGAAGATGTTTTAACTACTTTACCCGCTACCGACGCAGAGCTTTCCCAGAAAAATCAAACATTACCGACTCCTCTCTAGCGTACTTGTACCTTACCGCTTCCGAATCTTTTCAAAATATTGCGTCTACCGACACCTATCTCACTACCCTTCCTGGAGCCTCGTCTCCTGCTGTTCTTGGACTTGCCGCTCCTCAGGCTATAATTCCCCTTTCCACCTCTGTATATAACCAAGCTAACGCTCCAAAAAGGAAAGGGGTTCAAGTCAAAAAGAAGTATAAGCCAGTTGCGCTTAAAACAAAACCCGTCGCTACGCACTCTCCCGAGACGTTTAGGATCGAGTGCCAGGTCATTGGCGACCCTCTTGCTGACATGCCAGCTTTATCACCAAAGCCGCCACCCTTTCAGCCCACGGGACGTTTTACCGAAGAGCGCCAACAACAGTTCACCAAGGAGCATGACACAGGATTTTTGACCAAAGATGAGTTGAACGTCCTTACCGATCTCGTCGCTAAGCAAGATAAAGCCTTTGCCTGGGAGGACTCAGAACGTGGCAGCCTCCGTACAGACTTCTTCCTGCCTGTCGTAATCCCGACCATTCCTCACGTGCCATGGACTGAGCACAACCGACCGTTACCACCTGGAATCGAAGCCGAGGTCTGCCAAATCATTAGGACCAAGATTAAGGCTGGCGTCTACGAACCCTCCAATAGCTCTTACCGCTCCCAATGGTTTTGCGTCCTCAAAAAGAACGGCAATCTACGCATAGTTCACAGTCTCGAGCCGCTGAATAGAGTTACCATACGACACTCTGGCATACCGCCTTTCCCTGACCACGTTGCCAAGTCCTTTGCCAGGCATATTTGTGGCGCCACCCTTGACCTCTACATTGGCTACGATGAACGCCTGATACATCCTTCTTCCCGAGATCTCACTACTTTTCAAACTCCGTTTGGCACCTTGCGCCTAGTCACCTTACCGATGGGCTGGACAAACTCAGTCCCTATATTCCATGACGACATCACTTTCATCCTCCAACCTGAGATACTGCATAATGTCCTTAGCTTCATTGATGACGTTGGCGTCAAAGGCCCCAAAGACTGGCGACTCGTAAACGGCTTACCAATGACTCTTCCAGAGAACCCCAACATTTGCTTAGCGCTTTGGGAGTTTTTCCAGCTACTCAATTGAGTTCTCCAATGTATGAAGTATAGCGGTGGTACCTTTAGCGGCCATAAGCTCCTTCTTTGTGCGCCAAGGTTCAAAATACTTGGTCACATCTGCACTCCCGACGGTTGTGTTCCCGACAAGTCTCGCTTAGCACTCTTGGAGCGATGGGGTCCTTGCCGTGACTTATCTGAAGTTCGCGCCTTTCTAGGTACCGTTGGCGTGCTCAGGATATTCGTCAAGAATTTTGCCCATCGTGCACATGCTCTTAACCGACTCACCTGCGCCAACGAGCCCTTTGAATTTGGGCCAGACCAGGTCACTGCCCAACGAGATTTAGTAAAAGCCCTACAAGACGCCAAACCCCTAGTCCCCATTGACTATAGCTCTGCCGACCCAGTAATCTTGGCGGTGGATACCTCGTACATTGCCGTTGGCTACTTCTTGTGTCAGTGTCTTAGCAACAATCGGAAACAGCGACGCTACAACCGCTTTGGGTCTATCACGCTAAACAACAGAGAGTCTTGCTACAGTCAGCCTAAGCTAGAGCTCTATGGACTCTTCAAAGCCTTCCGGTCGCTAAAGATGTATTTGATTGGCGTACGGAACCTCATTGTTGAAGTCGACGCTAGATACATCAAAGGCATGCTGCAGAATCCTGATATCCAGCCATCCGCTAGCATGAACCGGTGGGTAGTCGCCATCCTCATGTTTCACTTTGAGTTGGTACACGTCAAGAGCTCTTTCCACAGACCAGATGGACTCTCTAGGCGACCACGGCAGCCTGGCGACCCGGCAGTGGATCCCCAGGCAGATAGCGATTTCGAGGACTGGATTGACAGATTACATGGTTTTGTGCACCTTATACAACAGCCAATTCCTCTACTACGATGGCAACAGCCTGCCAGTATCCTTCTACATCCCATTGTCCCTTACCGCCCTGAGATCTTTAGCGCACCCCTCACATTTTACACGGCAAGCATTTTCGGTCAAAACTCGCCTCCAGTAAAAGTTGTACAAGAACCCCATCCGCTAAGAGAAGACAGTAGAAACCTTATCTATGATGCCGTTCTCCGATCCGCCAAGGCAAAGGCAGAAGACAGTCGCTTGTTAATAGTTGAACAATGGATACAAGACTTTAAGCGACCCGCAGGTCTTACCAACGAACAATATGCGACCTTTATCCGATATGCCACCCATTTCTTCTTTACTGACAACCGACTTTGGCGACGAAATCGAGATGGAGCTCACAAGCTGATCATCAAGCCAGAAAGTTGCTTACGAGTTCTGCGCGCCATGCATGACGAGCTAGGACATAGAGGTCTGTACGCTACCTGAGCGTCTTTGTTAGAACGATTCTGGTGGCCACACGCTAGTGCCAACATCGCCTGGTACATTAGGACTTGCCACCTCTGTCAAATTCAACAAACACGCCAAGTGCTCATACTGCCAACCATTGCAACGCCAGCTCCCCTCTTCAGCAAAATCTACGTCGATACCATGCACATGCCCAAATCTGGTCGCTACAAGTACATCATTCAAGGTCGTTGCTTGCTAATCCACTGGCCTGAATTTCGAATGCTGCAGAGAGAAAATACAGAGGCGGTCGCCAAGTGGCTATTTGAGGACGTCATTTGCCATTGGGGAGCGCTAAGAGAAATCGTCACGGATAACGGTGCGCCCATCATCAAAGCGCTAACATATCTCGCCAAGAAATACAATATCCATCATATTCGAGTATCTGGCTACAACAAATGCGCCAATGGCCTGGTAGAGAGACCCCACTTTGACGTTCGGCAAGCGCTCTTCAAGGCAGTCGATGGCGATGAGTCTCGTTGGAGCGAAGCGACCTATTCAGTATTTTGGTCGGAAAGAGTTACTATTTGTAAGCGCATGGGTTGTTCTCCCTATTACGCGGCTACTGGCACCCATCCATTACTCCCTGCCAACATTATAGAAGCGACCTACCTTCAGCCAGCACCCAACAGCATCTTAGCGACTACCGACCTGATCGCCAGACGAGCTATTGATCTCCAGCAAAGGAAAGAAGATTTAGAGCGACTTCACGAGGTAGTCTTTAGCGCCCGTCGCCAAGCAGCCCTGCGATTCAAAACCGAGCATAGCGCTACTATCAAAGATTACAACTTCCCGAGAGGAGCGCTAGTGCTCATGTGCAACTCCAAAATCGAAACCTCATACAACAAGAAAATGCGCCCACGCTATTTGGGACCTTTGGTAGTTATCTCTCGTAACCGTGGAGGCGCTTACGTGCTCTGTGAATTAGATGGTGCAGTACTACATTGACCTGTTGCCGCCTTTTGCCTACTACCGTATCTCGCCAGGGAACAAATTAACTTGCCATTGGAAGTGCTAGATATTGACACCGCCAAGCTGAGAGAACTTGAAGAAACCAAATTATTGGACGATGATGACTTGCCGACTTTAGTTGAAGAAGAAGAAAATAATTAGAAAAGAATATATTCATAAGCTCCCTTTTTCTATTACATATCTTACTTATCTTTCTTGCCGATACTTACTATACTATATTCAACAGACATTTCTTTACATAGTCAAGTCGCAGCGCTAACGGGTTGTCAACGCTTAGCGCATTGCGCAACTCTTGCCAAGGGTTTTTCGCTATGATGAATTACTGAGCATTTCCCTTTTCCTCAAAATTTGTCTAAGTCCCCCACCTATAACTCCTCTTGCTAAAACCTACCATAGAATACTTGCTGCTTGCTCTCTCTTTGCTTTTGTTTGGCTCTGTACTGTTGCGCTAACCTAGACTATAGAACTTATCCATTCACTTGGCAAGGAGGCGGAAAAATATATGTATAAAGGCCCAAGCGGTATCAAAAAGCTATATACTAAACAACCTATCTACGCTAAGGTTTGTTTAATCACTGTCATCGTCCATGGGCAGCAAATCGTCAGAAATCGGCAACGAAGAGTCGCAAAGAGGAAGCAGGTCGCCCAGCAAGATATTGTTGGTGGTCTGCCAATCCATAGCGGCTTGGCAATCCTCCTGGTAATCGCAAAGCACGCGAAGCATGCGAAGCACGCGAAGCATGCGAAGCACGCGAAGGCTACGACCCAGGTTGGAATAGCGCAATCGCAGCGCCATTAACTGACCCCAAACTCGTTCCCGTTCCTGCTCCATTGAGGACGCCATCGTTGCCGCCCTCCTTGAATACCGCTCTAGCATCTTGCAAGGGTTGAGCGCCACGACCGGATAGACAAGATCTTGCCCCAGCCACTGGAAGGTGTCGCCAGTAACTGTCGGTTCAGGCTGAGGGGTCCAGGCGGAGTTGACCCTGGTGATTATGGGGCGCCTCAGCTCCAATCCAGCAACGTCCTCAGGGTCTGATACCTCCCAGGGGGCAACGTTACCGTAGGGAGGCAGCCAGCGCCACTCAGGCTCCTTCCTGGCGACTCCTGCCGCTCCCTCACCTTCGCCTGCCACTACCTCGTCGCCTTCCCATTGCGTCGCCAAGATCTCTTCTTCACCCTCAGCGTCCTCATCCCCTCCCGTTGCTGCCCCTTCTGCCTTCTCCTCCTCCCCCATCACGACATCTGCAGGAGCGTCTTCCCACTCCTCTTGAGGCACCGAGCCGCCAACCGCTTCCCGCTCTCCTACCTCCTGCTCCTCGCCAAGGGACCTCGCCGCCAAATGAATGGGCAACAAGAGGCCACTTGGGCCTGCCTCAGGATCTTGAGGAGGCAGGCGACTCGCTGCTAAGGCCTTCTCCAAGTCCTCCATCTCGGTGTCTTGAGGAGCAGGTGAAGGGGAAGGCGACGACACTACCCAAGGACGTTTTGCTTTGCCCTTCCCTTTGCTTGGGGAAGGGGCTTGTCGTTTTTCTGGGACCGAAGTCCCTTGGCGCTCTCCAGTGCCTCGTTTGCTGACCATTTCCGTCCCATCCCCTTGGCGTGTTGGCAACACCAAGGCGGCTCGTCCAATAGCTGCCATGCCACCGGCAGCGACCTTCTTCTTCTGCCCCTCCACAAACTCCCTAGCCCTCCTTACCAGCACAGTGCGGAAAAACGTCTTCTTGACGAGGGCATCTGGCACGCCGCCACGCTTGCAACTCTTAGCCCCATCGATGGTGCAAGCGCGTTTCAACACACCACAACAATAGCATGGCTGGGCCCCAGTCGGGAACCAACAGCCTTCTGGGTTGTTGTCGGCCCAGCACTTGTCACACTAGCGCTATAAGTCAGTAAGAAACTCAAGGAGACAGAAAAGTTACTTACCGCTCCCCGCGCCTCCTTAAACGCCTGCTGGGTCGCCAGGGAAACAGTCTTTTTCCCCTTCATCTCCTCCATCACGACCCCGGCCTCTTGCCCCTCATCAAGGACAGCTTCCTCCCGACGCAGCAAAAGCAAACCTTTCAGCTCCTTGTTGTCAAAGGAACTTTGCGTTGGCGCCTACAGAGACTTAGCAATTCCAGGCCAATTATAAAAGAAAATGCCACTCACCGCATATTGAGGAGCTGCCTTGCAACTCTACGAATGTCGTTAGTGATCAACAGCAACGGCAAACAAAATCAGCACTTACCTTGCGTTTGGAAGCACCTGCCAGCTTCCTCGGCGAGCCCGACTTGCTAGCCGGCAGCACTGGGCTCAAAGTGCTGCCGGCGCGACCTACCTTGCCGGATCCCTCTGCTACCACCTGCCTCTCAATGGCAGGCACCTTCTCCGCAGCAACTCCCTCCATTTCCTCCGCCAACTCCCTGACCCGCTCCCGCTCCTCCAGAGCCCTGGTGATCTCCCAAGCATCCTGGGAAACTTCTTCTTGCTGTGCCGCCAGCTCCTCAGCTACCTGCATCCACGCCAAGGGTGCCAGCACCTCCTGTTTGCTGTGAGGAGACAAATCAGACCAAAGCTAAGTCAAAGGAATGGGTTAGGAATACTCACTCTGCCGCTGGCGCGCTTACTGTCATTGGCAAGGCACCGGACAGAATATCCTCCAGCTTGTCCTCAATTGTTGGGACGGGAGGAGGTGCCTGGCAACTCGATCAGCTAGCGACACGGCAGGCAGCAAAAGCAACTTACGAAACGGGAGAAGGGCGCTAACCACTCAGCGCCAAGATTGTCAACATAACAAGCATGACACCACTCCCGCACTTCGATCTCACGATCCCACCCAATGCCAAGGACGTGTACCTCGTACCAACGCTCCAAAAGCTTTATCACGCCAACCACTAATTTTTGGGACGCCTCGGCGCCAACGCCCTTGATATGGCGAATAAAATTGTTGGCCTTAGCTATGTAAGCATAGGCGGCTTCCTGGGCAGCCTGAGAGGGAACAGGGGGCGGAGTTGGAATGCGGAAAGACATTTTATTTAAAAAAATGAGCGCCAGGTAAATCAGGGGAAGAGAGGTGAAGTCCAAACATATGCGCCAGGACTATAAACAAAATTTCAAGAACACACGGACCACTTGTCACAAAAGCGGTAACGGTAGCCTTATTTGGTGACTGAGGACAGTCAATTTTTCAGTTGGAGGGAGATGATAGGACCCCATACAGGATCAGCGCATCAACGGCAGGCAACGGCAGGCAATGGCAACGTGGCACCGACTCAGGATACCTTAGCGCGTGCTAATTATTCAATTTTGGCGATATTTGACGGCCACGCACAGCAAGAAGCAGATCCGATCAGTGATAGCACCGATGGCAGACAGAATGACAACTGACAAATGGCATCAGTCACTGACGACAGCGCTTAGCGAGAAGCCTGATGATCTATCAAAAACTGATGGACAGCTTGGCGTTTGACCTTGGCGTCTGACATCGCCTAGCACCTCGATTTGGCGCCTGACATCGCTAAACATTTTGGACAGACAGAAGGGTGATGGATTGATGGTTTAGCACCGCGATCTGCCGCCTGATGTCGCTAAGGGTCTTGAATGGATGGTAGGGATCTGAAACCGTTGGAGCTACCCCTATAAAATTTTCTAGTTTACTGCACTTTGGCGTCATTGGCCACTGGCGACGGTGAACTCATTGTAGTATAAAAGTACTTACCGACTTGTACATCGAACAATAGACCAGAGTTTACCACTCCCCTTTCTTCAGTCTCCCTTATGCTCGAGAGCTCATTTACAGTCGGCAACATCGAACTCATCGGCAGTTACAGACGCTCGCCAACACTCGACACATTCGCGCCTTGCAGCTACGGCAGGCATTATCGATGCTTAGACCTCGCTAAGCTTACCAAGTTCTTGCCGCTTACCTTTGCCGTGTTCACTTACCGCTCCTTCCCTAGGCGCTTTACCTTAGCGCTTTACACTTGCCGACCCTGTTACCCGCGTTCTCTGGGACCTGCCTGGGACTCCTCAAATCACTTATAGCACGCCCAACGCAAGCAATTGGTACGGTAACACTAAAGTCATATTTGTTACTGACCAACACTTTGGGTGTCATCACCGCCGTTCCAGGATGGCAGTGGGGGCCGTTTCCGAAGTCCCGGAGGACCGGCGTGTGGCGTGGTCCTCATCACGCACCAGGTGACCTGGGCCGGAGGGAGCCGGGAGGGGCGCGGGGGGTGCCCTGACAAGGGGAAGCGGCGGGCGTCGCCAAGCCCGTCCTCCGGGCCTTCCAAGAGGGCGCGTCTGCTCTCTGAGACCCCATCTCCGGTCTCCCTGCCACGTCTGTCCCCGGCGGTGTTCTCCCCCTTGTCTGGAAGGCCCCTGGGTGTCAGTATCGGGGACTTGCAGGAGTGCCTGGGGCGGGCCGAGCGAGAGCGTGAGGAGGGGATCAGGGAGGAGGCCACCATTTGGAGGGGCCTGGAGGAGGGTCGGGAGGTGGCGCTCCGGGACCTGGAGGAGGCCGAGGCCGAGTTGGAGACGCTGAGGGCAAGGCTGGGGCAGGGGACGGGGTTCCCAGAGAGTTAGGAGGGGTTGGTGAAGATTCTGCGTCGGGACGTGGTGGTCGCCCATATGGTGTCATTGAGTGAGTACCCCCCTCCTCAGACTTGGCCTTCCACTGACGCCCCCAGGCTGGACCCGGAAGCACCGTCTGCTCCTGGACAGGGCGGCCGTGGCACTCGCAGTGCTGCAGGAGGGGCAGCGCCTGGAGGTGACGACCCCTGGAGTGGAGTGGGGCCTCGGCTTGCTGGGGCGGGTGGTGTCAGCCCACCGGCGGAGGAACGTACCTGCTCCGGGCTCCTGGTTCGAGAGGGTTTTGGACGAGGGGGAGCCTCTGCCGTCCTGGGAACAGCTGGTGGAGGAGACGTTGCGGGAGCATGGCCCGGGCGGGAGGGGAGAGGGGTTCCGGGGATGGCCTGGGAAGGGGAAGGGGAGTAAGGAGGTTCCGGGGCCCCAGCATTAGGGGGTTCCCTGTTTCCATCGTATTGTTTCTTGCCTCTGTACCTATGCTGTAGAATTTTGTAGCTATAGAAAATGTACATACTTGGTCTCCTGGGATCAAAGGGTGGTGTAAGAGGACAAAAGAAAACTGGAAAGAACACCTTGCTCAGACTCCGGGACACTACTATGAAAAGGTACTAAAAAGGAGTAAGGTCTAGAAAGGGAAAGCAGAAAATATACATGGGAGTTGAATCCCTACTGAGCCCAGAGGCGGGGGTTATGCCCACTACTGCCGTCTGTGAGTTCTGCGCCCGGGAAGGTCGTTTCCCGAGTGCCGTTGTTGGAAGTCCTGGAGTTTGTTGAGGGCGCCTTCGAGGTTTTGGCGCGGCTCCCAAGTGTCGTCCTCCGGACCGTATCCCTTTCACCGTACGAGGAAGTGGGGTCGTCCGCAGATGTTCCAGAAGTCAAGGATGTCTTCAACCTCGTAGTGGTATTCATCCTCGATCTTGACCAGGAGAGGGGGATCAGGCCGTCGTTCGGAGAAGGGATCCGGGGGGTGTCGTTTCAGGAGGCAGACGTGGAATACCGGGTGCAGGCCTTTAAGTCCCAGGGGGAGCTCGATCTTGTAGGCGTGGGATGAGACCTTCTTCAAAATTTTGAACGGGCCGAGGTGCTTGTGATCGAGTTTTGGGGAGGGCCGGCGGGTGCGGAGGTGGCGTCGATCTAACCATACCTTTGTCCCGAGAGTCCAGTCGGGGGTGTCTTCCCATTTCCGGTCAGCGTGTTTCGCATAGGCCTGGTTCGCGGTGTCAATCTCTTCTCGGAGGAACTCGTGAAGGGACTGGAGATCCCGGGCGACCTCGTGGGCAGCGTGCAACAGGATGTCCCGGAGCGAGAGTGTCAGTCGAGGATGGTATCCCTTGTTGGCGAAAAAGGGCGATACCCTGGTGGCAGAGTGCGGCGTGTTGTTGTAAGTGAATTCGGCCAGGGGGAGCTCGGCACGCCAGTCGTCCTGCAAGTAGTTGACGTACAATCGGAGGTACTGCTTGAGAGACTGGTTAACCCTTTCAGTTTGGCCATCGGTTTCGGGGTGGTAGGCGGTAGAGAGGTTAGTCTTTACTTCAAGTGCCTTACACAGGGAAGTCCAAAACTTGGACACGAAGAGGGGGCCACGGTCGGAGACGATGTCGTCCGGGAGTCCATGTTTGGCAAAGACGTGCTTGAGGAACAGCCGGGCAAAGTCTGGGGTGGTGTCCGTGGTGTGGCAGGGTAGGAAGATGCCCTATTTGGTTAGCCTGCACACAACGACGAGAATGGCATCGAACCCTTCAGATTCCGGGAGTTCGACGATGTGGTCCAGGAATATGGAGGACCAGGGGCGTCATCCAACTGGCAGGGGTTTCAGGAGTCCATATGGTCGGTGTCAGGGGACCTTGGCCCAGAGGCAGGGTTCACATGATCGAATGTAGCGGGTCACGTCCTTTTTCAACCCTGGCCAAAAGTAAGTCCGGGAGATCAGCTGGAGAGTCTTACATATTCCAGGGTGTCCCCGGAGCTTGTGGTCGTGGTGTTGACGGAGGACATCATAGCGGAGTCGGGCGTGATTCGGGACGTAGATGCGGCCGTCCTGGAGGAGGAGTTTTTTGTCGGGGGACAAGGAGAAGGCGGGGTCCCAGTCAGTCCTGTCGTGGGGGTTGCGGGGGTCATGGTCAGTGAAGTACTTGTCCTGGGGGACGCGGCAGATCTGGCTCAGGGTTCCTTTGTCGTTTAAGATCAGTACAGCATTCAGATGTTCGGGAGGGATCACCACGCGATGATTGAACGCATTGCGTTCCGCCTCAAACGACTTCTTGGGATAGACATCTGGTCGATGGGTGAGGGCATCGGGTTTAGCTCCGAGTCGTCCTGGGCGGTACTGGATCGTGAAGTCGTATTCTGAGAGAACCTCGGACCATTGGGCCTGCCATCGACTAAGTTGCTTGGTCGTGGTGAAGTACTGCAGGTTGTTGTGATCCGAGTAGACCTGAATCCGGTGCCGGGCTCCCTTGAGGTAGGCTCGCCATTGCTTGAAGGCTTCGACAATGGCGAGGAGCTCCTTGTCGTAGATGTCGTAGTTGAGCTCGGCGTTGATCATGGACCGGGTGTAGAAGGCAACTGGCCAGGGCTCCCCGCCGTCAGGTTCTATCTGCGAGAGAATCCCGGTGATGGCGTAGTCGGAGGCGTCGCATTCCAGGATAATTGGGAGGGTCAGGTCGTAGTGCCAGAGTACGGGGGCGGCCGTGAAAGCCTCCTTGAGCAGGTTAAAGACACTCTGGCACTTACTGTCCCAGTTCCAGGCGACGTCCTTGCGTGTGAGCCGGTTGAGGAGTTTTGTGATACCGGAGTAGTTATCTATGAACCTCCGGTAAAAGTTAGCGAAACCCAGGAAAGATTGTACTTCCTTGACGTTCCGGGGCTGCGGCCAGTTGACAATGGCCTCGACCTTGTGGGGGTCCATGCGAACGCCATTCGGGGATACTATGACGCCAAGATACTCAACCTCTTCCGTATGGAATGAACACTTCTCGGGCTTGGCGTGGAGGTTGTGCTCCTGGAGGCGTTCGAGGACTTGCCGGACATGTTTCTGGTGGTCCTCCTGCGAGTCGGAATAGATGAGGATGTCATCCAGATAGACGATCACGAAGACGTCACTCATGTTGTGGAAGATGTCGTTCATGAAGTATTGGAACGTGGCGGGGGAGTTAGTCATTTCGAAAGGCATCACAAGATATTCAAACAGACCATACCGCATGCGGAACACGGTTTTCCACTCGTGTCCCGGGGCGATGCGGACGTTGTTGTAACCGGAGCAGAAGTCGATTTTCATGTAAATCTTGGCACTGCAGAGTCAATCGACCAGATCGCCAATGAGCGGGAGCGAGTAGTGGTTCTTCTTGGTGATCTTATTGAGTCCCTGGTAGTCGACACAGAGTTGGAGCGAGCCGTCCTTCTTCTTGGCGAATAGAACTGGGGCTCCAGCGGTGGAGGCGGAGGGTCGGATGAATCCCTTACCAAGCATTTCGTCAAGATAGTCCTTGAGGGCCCGGAGTTCGACCTCCGACATGTTGTATACCTTGCCGAAAGGGGGGGTGGCTCCTTCCTCGAGGTCAATGGTGTGATCATAGGGGCGGTGAGGGGGGATCTCCTTGGCGTCTCCTTCGGAGAATACGTCAGCGAACTTGTGATACTCTGGGGGAACTACTTCTCGGAGGATTTGCTCCTCGGTTTTCTTTTCCGGGGGAATAGCGTCCTCTCGAAGATGTTCTTCCAGGAGAGAAGGCGAGGTGTGCAGCTGAAACGTGGGAGTTCCATCCTTCATGAGGCGGGCAAAGGGGGCGGCCCCAATGATCCGAATGTCGAGTGCGTTTGGGTCGATCGGGGTTGCGGAGTCATCGGTCGGAGCGGAGGTGACGCGTGTCTGAGACCGGCAGGGGTAGTTCGGCCCTTTGTACTTGTTCCGAGAAATGTTTGGGGGTCGATCGGGGGCCTTGCGGTCTCGGGCGGGCATGGGGGGCGCGGCAGTCGTCCTGGGGGTGTTGGGCGCCGGGTCGTTTCCTGGGGCCCGGAGGTGCACGGCGGCCGAGGGGTGGTCTTCGGGTCCCGGGAAGGTCATGGTGAGCGTCCTCCAATCGATGTCGGGGTTCGTGTCGCGCAGCCAGGGCAGTCCCAGCACCATCGGGGTCGATTCGTGAAGTCGCGTGACCAGGAAGTCGGAAGTGAACTCGTAGTTGTTGTCCAGGGTCACGTGTCCTGAGTGAGACCTTTGGATGGGGCCGGAGGAGGAGGGGGTGCCGTCGAGGCGTTGCAGGCGGAGGGGCTGGTCGAGGGAGTCGTGAGGGAGGTCGAGAGCGTCGCTGATGAAAACTCTGGTGGCTCCGCTGTCGATGAGGGCTGAAT
>QGOA01000091.1:1636-54434 GCA_003313075.1 Termitomyces sp. MG16
GTTTCTGTACCCGCCATCCTGACCTCCAGCCGAGCAATATCATTGTCTCGAGGTCGTCCGACTCCGATCTGCGCGTTGTCAGCCTGTTGGACTGGCAACACACTCCGATCCTGCCCGCGTTTCTCCTTGTCGGTATACCTCATTGCTTCCAGAACTACGATGATCTTGTCTCGCAATCTATGACGCGGCCTTTGCTGCCGGAGAATCTCCACGACTTGGACGAAACACAGCAAAGCTTTGAGAAGGAATTATATCGTCGGCGCCTCGTCCATTACCACTACGTCAAAATCACGGAAGAATGCAACGCGCTTCAATACCCAGCACTGATGGAACCCATGAACGTGCTTCGCCGCCGCCTCTTCCACGAAGCCAGTTCTACTTGGCAGGGAGAAACATTCGCGCTTAAGGTTGCGCTGATAGAGGCAACCGAGAACTGGGAGGCGCTTACAGGGGGAGGCATGCCGTGTCCTATCAAGTTCGACGTTGAGGACGTACGCAAGACTATGGAGCTGGATGAAGAGCAGAGAACATCGGACGAGGCTTTGCATGAGCTCCGGGAAGCGATTGGCTATGCGCAGGATGGCTGGACGTGCACCGAGGGCTACGAGGAGAAAATGGCACAAATCAAGCAACTGAAAAAACGTGCATTGGAGCAGTGTGGGTCGGACGAGGAACGGGCTGAGATTGTGGGACACTGGCCTATGGACGACATGGACGAAACAAAATACATGTGATGAGCCGAGCTAGATATTCTGCCGTGTCGTATCTTGTCCGCTGTGTTTTACAATTTGTGATGTACAGAAAAGTAAAGTTCGTAATTAGGATTGGATCCACCTCAGTCGGTATATCCATGGCTGAAGTGTTCCGTGTGAATCAATGTTTTAACTATCACTGCTGGCAGCCAATGCTTTTTCCTTGGGAAACAGAGAGAGAGAAATGTGTTATGCTATTTCCGATTAAGACAATGGAAAGCGTCTTTTTTCAAAGTAAGAAGTGGACAAAGGAGTGGTATAACATATTTCTTATTGGCTTTTCCAGTTGAAAAGAGCTTGTGGAACTAGCAGTGTATACAGCTCACTTTTTTCCCCTTTTTGTAGAGGAGCATTATCATATTCGGTAGCTTTCAGTGACTAGGAAAGCTGGTTGGTATAGTACATGGGCATTAAAACCCTGGCAGGACATATAGGCTTTTACAACATTTATGGAAATTCTCTTTGAGAGAATAAAACAGGGTTTTGATCACAGTCACAGATGTTACACATCACTTCCAAGTACACACCTTTGTTGAATAAATGGAGTATTAGGCTAGGGAAATCATCAAAACTCTTCTATGTTAAACAATGGTGTCGCAACATATCGCAGAAATAATATATTTCCTAGTACGAACAATTTAATCAATATGACTCTGAAGTTCGAGATCAAGAGATGATTATATATAAGTACAATAACTGACGCACCTGAAGTTCGAGATCAAGAGATGATTCGAACTTCAGGTCACATACAGTATAAATAACTAAACAGTAGTGAAACATGTGTAAGTTTTGTAATATGTAACCTAAGATAATAAATTGAAAGAATTGAAACATATGGAACGACATACGCAATCATGACGCGTGTATGAAGTAGCTCTCCGCAGTCATATGTCACTTCTTTCGACAAATGGAGCGTATAAGACAGAATGGTTCTGGGAGGTTTGTAATGCCACTACTGAATTGTGGAATTTTTCAATAGAAGAAGCCTCATGTACAATAAATAGTGTCAATGAGGGGTAAACATACTGTATATGCCAAATTTAGTGTCTTAGACATCTATCAGGTTTTAAATTGCTCACAGAAATATTCTGGTAGAGAACTGCATAGAATGAATAACCATAATTATCAGCCGAAATTTGACTAAACTGAAGCCCAAACATCACTGTCTGACAAGGGGCATCTGCTTAGTATTAGATACCACTGTAAATGCACCATACCTGTAAAATGCAGTATATGACTCCAGATTCCAAGAGGAGTACTAAGATGTGCCATGCCCCAAATAGCTTTTGTTTCTGGATTTTATTGTCTCGCAAAAACTGCAGATGTTTGCTGGTTTTGTCTTCAATATACGTTTAAGTGTATGACCAAAATACTCACTATAAAGTCCACCCAATGAATGATGTCGCAACTGCATTGGTAAGGAGGGACAGCCCAAAAAATGCATAGACTAGGACCGATAGCGCGAAATCCGGTGGAGGACTACTACTCCAGTTACCCGCTCCAGAGGCTGCAGAAGTACTCAGGTATGCCAGTCCGACCACTTCGAAAGATAGGATTGGTCCACATCGCACATTGAAATATACGATTTGTGACTTACGAAAGGAAAGGATGCACAGTCCAGTTGAAATTACAGATGCCCATCGTTGCTTACCAAGAATAGACCATGCACGCCATATGATTACAACATCATTAAGAGGGAGCTGTATCGGGCAGGACGTTTTCTATCAGGAAGATTTCACCTTCCAACGAGCTTTTCGACGCACTGGTAACGTAGATATTATTTCCATTATAATAAATATTGTGGTTATGCTTCCAGAGCCAGAACAAGAGTCATCCATGGGGAAATTGCACTTGACATCCAGGATTAGGTTTACTAATCGCAGTGCAGGATACGCAAGTGTTGTCACAAGACTCAACGAGATGATTGTCAACGTTGCTTTGGAATGGAGAGATTTTTCTTGGCGTCTGAAGAATGACTGGTTTACTATGTCGCAGAGTACTTGTAGATAGACACTGCCACATACCTGATTATAGTATGGATTACTATGGCATATAGCGGAGTGAATATGCCTACCAAGGCAAAATCAGTTCCAGCAATGGAAGATGAAAAATTTACTAGTGACACAATGTGGAACGCAATCAGCAACGCACCTACACATAGAAAGGCAATTGGCAATTCCCAGATCACGATGCCTGTCCAATCTTGGCCTATTAACTGATATACT
Organism: Termitomyces sp. MG16; assembly: GCA_003313075.1. Classification (NCBI taxonomy): domain Eukaryota; kingdom Fungi; phylum Basidiomycota; class Agaricomycetes; order Agaricales; family Lyophyllaceae; genus Termitomyces; species Termitomyces sp. MG16. The sequence continues at coordinate 4,614 of QGOA01000091.1, forward strand.
TTTCTTTCCCATTCGATCATTGTCGATCAGGAAAAGGTATGACGATTTCAGGGTTGATATTGAAAGTCGTCCCAGTGTAGCGCATGCATGACCTAGTATTTATACTCGACCATCAAAGGCTGTGGAATATCAAAGGCTATGGCTGATGATCATAATTTATCATTTTCGATCTAGGTTCCGGACAGGAAGGTTGATTCCTCACGCAAAAAGAAATATGGGGCTGCTGTCATTTGAGGCAATTTAAATTGGAAATACCTAAACCGAAGACAAGGGTGCGACTCGGACATCAGTCCCGATACGATTACGGATTGCGATCAAGGTAATTGCAATAAATACAACGATCATGTAAAACGCAAGCATTTCGGTGTCCACGAGACCCATGAGTCGTGTTCTCATTTCGCAGCAATCATGCGCGTAAGTCTTTGATTCTCAGTTTACAATATGTACATGGTTGCAATGATGGGTTGGGGTTGGGTTTAATTTCCCCCGCCAAACTTATTGTGTATTTTCTCCAAGTCCTTTCAAACCTAGCCTTATTTCATCATTATCTCGTCCTCTTTCCTTATCTCCTCGGCTTTGACCTCCATTGTTTCACTACATACAAACCCGCGAGCGCAGTTACGACTCGCCATCGTCTCACTCTCACACTGCACTCACAGATTCGTCGGATTAGACTTAGACCTTACATCGCGCGTTTGCATCTAATCACACCGCCACTTCGAACAATTAGCAGGTGTTCCTCAAGGAGAACTCCTGCCTTGCTTCCTCATGCTTCTAACGGTCGTTTTCTACGCGCCACCTCATCACCTATTCCAGACCCTACCCTATTCATGACTGATTCGACAATCACCGTCTCTCTCGGCGCGTACAACTCGCTGATTGTTAGTCAAGGAAGGCTGATGCTCCAGAAGATGCTCCCAAAGATGTATACCGTTACACATGAAACAAGGCTGATTGTTAGTCAAGGAAGGCTGATGCTCCAGAAGATGCTCCAGAAGATGTATACCGTTACACATGAAAAAGGCAGATCTTATCCTGAGATCGCAGCACACCTTGCCTCGTTCGGCATGAACATTCAAACCCTCGAATTAAAGGCTAAATCAAAGACCATGATGGAACTAGTGCGTTTTCGTCCTCCGCCTCTTACATACTTGCTGTCTTGACTACAGCACAGCAAATCATGACAACCTCAAATATGATTGTTCACTCACAACCAAAGACAGACGTGCCCTCGAGCCGCTCTTTGTGCCTGGCCTCACCGTGTTCGCCAAGCTCGGTAACATGTTTGTCTTTCTTCATCCTCACACAGTCGTTGACACGCACTCGCCCTCACAGTTGCTACATTGCCTCAACACTGCAAGCCCTCTTCCCTCTCCCCGACTTACAGGCATACTACAAACTCCCGGCAAGAGGACCCCATGATAATGATCAAGACCACGCGCTGACATACCTTGAACCCCTCCCATGCACAAGATCGTGGACGGGTTGCTGAATGAACAGTATGTATTTCCGAGGACGGGGGTATCTGGAGAGATGCTGCGAGATCGAGGAAATGCATGATAGGAAGAGGGAAGGAAGTTCCAAGCGGCTCTTAAGCCCCTAGGGCTGAAAGCGCTCATGGGGCGCTGCCATGCTCAGTTTCGACGATTATACAGCAATCGGAGGGAGTTTTTGGAATGGTTGACTCAGTTTGTGAAGAGGGCTGAAGTGTTCCGCCCGGGAGTCCGGGGTTGGGTTCGTTGTTTTTCCTTCCCCTTGCTGTACACCAATAACGTGCTTTGTTTTCTTGTAGTAGATCAAACGAAGGTGTTCACGTTGCACTAAAACAGGTGTGCCTCTTGCAAGGTCGTACAGTACCGCATCGATGAGAGCGATGTGCTGGGTATCCCCGTGCTTGCAGTTGAGCTTCCAAAGAATCAATACTTGAAAGGGGACGAGGAGGAGGGGAAGTGGACAGGGGTGCGGATGATTTGGTGCGTAGAGTGTCAGCTATTGACGTGTACAGATTTGAAGTCTAGACAGACAAATATTACTCAGTATCGTGCACGTCAATACGGTACGAACTGATAGTATTCATTACCTAGACAGACAAATATTACTAGGTAACCAACATGAGTATCTTACTGCGCTAAGTAACAAAGAATACACACCTCAGTATCGTGCACTTCAATACGGTACGAACTGAGGTGTGATGGAAAAAGTAAAAAACATTTTAAGGCGGCGTAGCCGAACCCACGTGATGTATGTCTCCTATATCTCAGTTAGAGGCACAGAGACATGGCACATTTCTAACATAGAGATGGTGCTGGGCAAGGAGGAGGTCAATGGGCGGAGTTGTACAGTGTTAAGTGAACACTTGGGTGCTTTACTTTTTACAAGATGAGGACAAGGAATTGACGCTTGAATGGGATATAGGTACGCTAGGTTCAAGTCGTTCCAGATTTGTTTCAACTTGTAACTGAGTCCCTTCGTATTTTATCGTCGGATTCAGCTTTCCTCATTCACATTATCAAGCTTGTCCGTCGTCCCATGCAAACGACAATACATCTATCTTTTACGGCTCTTACAAGTATGAATACCTTCTAGATGTATGTTTAGGTATCTTTCAACTTTTAAAATGCCCATGTGATAAAGATATACTGTCAGATCTAATAGGTTACGAGCCATTTCTGACTGAACACTTCTCCAGGGCCTCCAAGAAATGATGCTTATGCTTTTCTAGTGCGCCGTGACGGTCTCGATAAACTTTGAGGGTAATCATAATAATTTTTCAAAGATCGTAGGTGTGTTATCATTCTCTTCCCGTCATTCCCAATATAAACGTGACACCTGAGAAGCTAAAGCCAACAGAAGAAGAGCGGGTCAAGAAGATTTGGGTTTATTGGTTGAAGGGCAGAAGGGCACTAAGCTTGAGGAGGTAGTGGGAGAGTGGGAGAGGAACGGATGGAATTCATAGATGGCTGAGACGAAGGTTCTAACACGATCAACAAAGTCAACATCCCGGTTTCCCGCAGCACTACCACCAACCTACAACATAAATTCAGGATGAAACCTCTCCCGCTGATCATCACCATCAACCACACAGTCCCACTGTTTTGTTCCTTTCACCAGCGTTTGACTTTATCCTTCCATCCCTCTGCCAAGCTTGCCTGAGCTCCATCATGCAGAGGCGCATGGACACGCGCAGGGATTGAAGAGGCCGTGGAGCGCACTGACCCCAGGTTGGCACAAGTGCAAAATCAGATGCAAGACAGATATAGATATATACATGGGAACCGGCAAGGTCAACTTGGGTATGGACACGAGTGATGTGCAAGGACAGGTGTTCTTTTGGGGCTAGTAACAACGGAGTATGTTGCGGCTTCTGACTTTGGTGGGGATGACGACACTGTCTGTTGCTACCACTGCGAGTAACACCATAAACTACTTGGTCTACTAATAAGCAATACTATCCACTTCAAGAGAAGCCTTCGAGCAGCTGTATGATTCATACAGCTATTGAACAGAATTTGTTTGCCTCCATCCTATGTTTGACTCGAGTATGAGGCTAGAGAAATTATCAAAACTCTTCTATGTTAGACAATGGAGCGTATCAGGCAGAATAATTCTGGGAGGTTTGTAATGCCACTACTGAATTGTGGAATTTTTCAATAGAAGAAGCTTCGTGTACAATGAAGAGTGTCAATGATGGGTAAACATACTGCATATGCTAAATTTAGTGTCTTAGATGCCTATCAGGTCTTAAATCACTCACAGAAATATTCTGGTATAGAGCTGCAAAGAATGAATAACCATAATTATCAGCTGAAATTTTACTGAACTGAAGCCCAAGCATCGCTGTCTGACAAGGGGCATTTGCTTAGTATTAAATACCATTGTAAATGCACCATACCTGTAAAATGAAGTATATGACTCCAGAATCCAAAAGGAGTACTAAGATGCGCCATGCTCCAAATAGTTTTCTTTTCTCGATTTTATTGTCTCGCAAAAACTGCAGATGTTTGCTGGTTTTGTTTTTGTTTTTAGTATGAGCTTTGAGGTGTATGACCGAATACTCACTATAAAGTCCACCCAATGAATGACGTCGCAACTGCATTGGTAAGGAGAGACAGCCCAAAAAATGGATAAACCAGGACCGATAGTTTGATGAAGTCCACTGGTGGTGGATTACTGCTCCAGGTACCCCAATTAAAGACTACAGAAGTAGCCATGTATACCAGTCCGACCACTTCAAAAGATAGGATTGGTCACATAGCACATTCAAATATGCGATTTGTGACTTACGAAAGGAAAGGATACACAGTCCCATTGAAATTACAGACGCCCATCGTTGTTTACCAAGAATAGACCATGCACGCCATATGATTACAGCGTCATTGAAAATGAGCTGTAGTGGGCGGGAGGTTTTCTATCAGGACGATCTGACCTTCCAATGGGCTTTTCAACGCACTGGTAATGTAGTCATTGATGTCATTACACATTGGAATGGAAATATTAAAGGGCCTTGGGCAGAACAACCCATGTGTAAACTGCACTTGATATACAAGGTTAGGACCACCAATTGCAATGCGGGATACCCAAGTGTTGCCACAAGACTCAATGAGATAATTGTCAACGTTGCTGTGGAATGGAGAGGTTTTTCTTGGCGTCTGAAGAATGATTGGTTTATTATGTCGCAGAGTACTTGTCGATAGACACTGCCACATACTTGATTAGAGTAGAGATCACCATGGCATACAGCGGAGTGAATATGCCTACCAAAGCAAAATCAGTCCCAGCAATAGAAGATGAAAAGCCCACTAGTGACACAATTTGGGAAGCAATCAGCAACGCACCTACACATATCAAGGCAATTGGCATTTCCCAGATTATGGTGCCTGTCAAGAATTCGCCAAGATCCTGATATCCTTTTCTTTCCCATTCGATCATTGTCGATCAGGAAAAGGTATGACGATTTCAGGGTTGATATTGAAAGTCGTCCCAGTGTAGTACGTGCAGAAGGTAGCATTTATACTTAACTGTCAAAGGCTATGCAGGCGGCGGTTGGATGATCATAATTTCTCATCATTGATCTGGGTTCCAGACAGGAAGTTGATTCATCAGTATGAAGTGAAAAAAATCTGGGGCTGCCGTCATTTGGAGCAATTTAAATTGGGAAGACCTAGAGTGCGCATATTTATACCGATAAGATCACGGATTGCGATCAAGTGGAACAATAAATACAACAATCACTGTTCTGTATAAAACGCAAGCGTTTCGGTGTCCACGAGACCCATGAGTCGTGTTCTCATTTCGCAGCAATCATGCGCCTAGAGTGTAACTCAGTGTTTCAATTCCCAGGTTTGCAATATGGACATGATTGCAATGATGGCTTATTTTTGTTTTTAATAGGACCTCCCATTCGGCATCGAAGTCTGCCTGCCTCGAGTGCTTCAATGGCGCATTTTCAGGCCCAAGAAGCACCACGCATGCCCGCTGATCGGGCTATCAGTCCATACTCAATGTCAAAAGAAAAGTTATGCATTGATAGTGATAAGGGGAGCATTGGCATCGTTTGATGCATCTGATCAATTTTTAAAGGGCGCTGCCGGTGCGTCTTTGTATTGTTGATCAAGGAAGGCTGATGCTCCCGAGGATGTATATCGAAACAAGGGCAAATTGATCCTGAAATCGCAGCACACCTTGCCTCGTTCGGCACAAATGTTTAAACCCTCTCGAAGGCTGAAAAAACCATGTGTTTTCATCCTCCTGTCTTTTACATACTTGCTTAGTGTCTTGACTACATCACAGCAAATCAAACACAACCTCAAATACAAATTTTCACTCACAACCAAAGACAGTCATTTCCTCGAGCCGCTCTTCGGGCCTGGCCTCACCGGGTTTGCCAAGCTCGGTAGCATGTTTGTCTTTCTTCATCCTCACATAGATGCCATACGCATCTGCCCCTACTGTCGCTACATTGCTTTAACCTGCAAGCCCTCTTCTCGCTCCCCGCCTTCCAGCCCGGTACGAACCCTCCTCGGCCAGAGGACCCCACGATAACGACCATGGTCACGCGCTGACATGCCCTACGTCGTGCATCGAGTATCCGCTGCGCAAGATTGTGGACGGGCTGCTAAATGTTGCAGTTGATTGCACAGATAGTCGCAGGCTGAAAGCACTGAGGAGACTTATACGTGTTTATACGTGTATACCTGGGTGTTCGTGTTCAATAGTAAAGAACACAAGATAAATGGACAGTATGTGGTTCCGAAGACATGTGTATCTTGCCCGTCTTTGGGGAGGGGAGAGGTGCGCTGCAAGATCGAGAAGAAGCATGATGGGGAGAGGAAGAGGAGGTTCCAAGCGGCTCTTAAGCGTTCATGGGGCGCTGCCATGCTGAGTTTCGACGATGAGGCAGCAGGAGGCGGAGGAGTTATTGGAGTGGTTGACTCAGTTGGTGAAGAAGGTGAGGGGGGATGTTGAAAGGGCTGGGGTCGGTCCGGGGATCCGGGGTTGGGTTCGTTTTTTCTTCCTCTTGCTCTCCACTAGTAACGTGTTGTCCTCTTGCAGTAAATCGAGAGAAGGTGTTCATGAGTGCGCGTCTTGCAAGGTTATACGGTTCCACATCGATGAGAGCGATGCGCTAGGTATCCCCGTGCTTGTCGAGCTTCCGAAGAATCAAGACTTGAAAGGGTGGGAGGGGAAGCGGAGAGAGGTGCCGATGATGTGGTGCGTATAGATTGGGCAAGGAGCCTTCGCATTTGATCGTCGGAGTCAGGCTTTCCCCATTCACATTATTAAGCTTGTTCGTTGTCCCATGCAAATGACAATACATCCGCCTTTTACGGCTCTTACAAGTATGAATACCTTCTATATGTACGCCCAAGTACCTCTCAACTTTCAAAGCGCCCGCGAGATAAAGATATACTCTCTGTTCTAACAGGTTATGAGCTCTGACTGAACTCTTCGCATGTCTTTGTTTTCTCCAAACGATAACATGTCCCATGTCCTTGTTCTTGCCATGCATAAAATACTTTGTCTGCATCATCTTGAAACAGCTGCTGTATGATAGGATCTGCTTCTAATGCTTGCCACAGACACCGCCTACCCCTGGGTCCATCCAGCTGCACTTAATGCCCACTAGCCGGCCACAGAAACTTTGTTCAATTGGACTACTGGAGAATTCACCAAATCCGTAAATCTTTCTGCAACAGAGCAGCTTAGACAGTTACATCTTTGTCTCCATCTTGTCAAACAACCCTTAGCGCTGGGCATAGACCGAAATTGCCTTGGTCCAGCTGGTCATCAATATCCATCAAATGATCCCTCTCTCAAAAATCAGAATCAGGACTTTGTAACTCTGGGTATTGAAGGGGAAAAAAAGGACCCTTCTACACATACACATGCTCAAACCACAAGGTACTCCTCGGTCGTAACAACCGCATTGACAGAGAACGCCGGTGTGGCAGTGAGGTGGAGTAACTGATGGATCGTTTGCGAAGACGAAAGGGTCGAAGACGGCGAGTAAGGGTAGGAGTCGGGTGTGTTAGAAAAATGTGGGTAGGGGACGTAGTCGTGGAGCAACGTTCGTCGTGACGTCGCGAAAGTTCGTAGGCCAGAGATTGACAAGCACGAGGGAAGATAAAAAGTAGTCCAGTTATAGTCAGACACCAGTAAGAACGAATAACAGTAGTTCCGCCTCAGGATAAGGCAAGAAAGCAGAGAGAGAGAGCAACGGTAGTCTAACAGAGTCCACGAAAACCAAGATGCTAGTAAGCCAAGAGAACAGAGAAGCCGAGAAGATTGATCAAGCCGAGAAGCGAGCCGTAGCAGACGAGAATCAAGCCGAGACTGGAGATCAGAGTTCCGAATAGCCGATCACAGTGTCGAATGAATGAATGAATTTGATTTTAACCGCCGGCAAGCCGCTATGCAGGGCTAAGAGGCGGGGGTAGGGCCTGTACGTGCTCTACTCCAAGTATGTTAACCGATGGTCTATCTATCTGTGATCGTGTAATGTAGTTTTATGAAGTAGAACTCTCCTTGTGTGGTTTTTGGTGGCGTTGATGATAAACTGGGTTACGTCGCAAACTCCTCCTGGTAGAACATGTGTTTGTTGGGATGTATCGTGTAGGAGGTTTGAGGGCCTTGTTCGTTACTTATGTTCGCCCCGGCGTGTCTGCGTACACGGGGTGTCTTGACCTCCCGCAGTGTGTGGTCCCAGTTCCGCTCCTCTTGTTCCACTGGTGTCCTGTTCGCCTTCCAGTCTGTCCTCTCCCTCCTTACTCTCCCTCGACCAGTCCATCCGCTTCCTCTCTTACTCCTTCCATCCTCCTCCACCAGTTCTCCTCCTCCTCCTCGTTGTCTTCATCATCCGCTGTCAGCATTTTTTGTTGTGTCCTTTTCTCTCCCGTCTTTGTGAACGCTCCGGTCTTGGTTAAGAATTTAACCATCGCTTCGAGTCCCTCTTTCGTTCCAAGTAGTATTCCCATTTCCATCTGTTCGTCTGCCTCCCGTAATAAGTGTCGGTACTCCTCATACCTCGGGCACTCCAGTATGACATGTTCCCTTGTTTGGAATCGTTCGCTGCATGGGCATCCTACTGGTTCGTTAGGCACAAACTTAGCGTAGTACTCACCAATGAAAGCGTGTTTCGTCCGGCACTGTGTGAGCCTTCCGAAGACCTCTCTTGGGGTGTGTGTCACATATTCTCTTGGTTTCCATCTTGGGCTTAGTCTGTTCACCACGGTGAAGCCTCCTGTCGCCGGCATCCTCTGCCACTCTTCCTGCCATGCCTTAAGAGCCCTCTCCTTCGTCCTCCTCTTCGCGTTTGATAATGTGTTGTGATCCAACTCTGCCCCTATTTTGGCCTCTTCATCTGCTCGCTCGTTTCCCTCCAGGTCTTTGTGGCCTGGGCACCATTTTATGCTCAGTGTTCTCTCGTCGTCACTGTCGAGGAACTGGTCCACTGTGTAGGTGGTCCTAACCATCTGCTGCTGTCCTGGTTTAGGTTTCGGTTTGTATACCGAAGTTACTGCTGTATTGTCAGCAAATATGTGTATGTGTTTTACCTGTTTGTGTCGCTTTGCGTACTCTGTAGCCATCCTCGCTGCTTGTGCGATTCCGACCAGTTCCGCATCATATACCTCAGCTCTGTGTCCCATGCCTCCTCTGCTTGAGAAGATTTTTCGGCCCTGGTGGTAACTGTTGAGGATAGACTTGCACGCACCGTCAGTATGTCACAGCCACAGTCTTTCGTCTTTCCTTATACGGACCCCCTCAGCCACCACCGTATGTGGTGGCGATTGGTAGGAGGCCATCAAACCTTATTTTTGCTAGATATTTTTTTATGATACGCAAAATATTACCCTCAGTCGACCATACATTACTGGAGTGACTGAGGGTACGTAAAAACACTTACTATTATTTACCTCTAGACTAATTACCTCCTGTAGACATCCGTATTTCTCTACAGGTATTAATATACTTAGTCGACCATACATTACTGGAGTGACTGAGGACATCCGTATTTCTCTACAGGTTATCGGCCCCGTTTGCACTTCCACTACGTTGAGCCCTAGCTCCGAACCATGACTCAATACAACAACCACATATACTTTCCCAAAACACAAAAATGACTACCACAAACACGTCTAACCCGCTGAACTTCTCCGAAGATACACATTTTGATGGCACAAACTACACAACCTTCAAAAATCGGGTCCTGATTGCAGCGAGAGCACGAGGAGCCCGTGGATACCTCGATGGTACTATCCAAAAACCATCCCCTACATCAGACACAAAACCTACAGAATGGCCCTCAAAATCACCATCTCTCAAAGAATGGGAGGAAAGGGACGCATGGACACTAGGTCTAATCGTGTACAACACGAGAAACCCTGTTGGCTTGGGAATAAAAATGGACGGCACTGCCGCGGAAGCCTGGAAAACACTGACCAAAAATTACGGAGTTTTCTTGGAGATCGCAGCTATGAATGCAGAGAAAAAGCTTCGCGCCACTGAATTCACTGACGGCATGGACTTTACAAAACATGTCGAAGACCTAAGGGAAAAATGGAAGTCAGCAACCAAAAAGGGAGCAAAGATCAACGACAAAACCTTTAGGACAATCCTCATCACTTCCTTACCAGAATCCTGGAACGCAGTAGTGGCAGGGGTATATGCCAAAACCGAATCCAGAGAGGTCATCGCAGCGCTCACCACACATTGGGATCGATTAGTATCTCAACAACAAAAAGCAGGGACATCAGCCACGGCCCTGCAGGCACAGACCAAGCCAAAACTGATATGCGTCAACCCAAATTGTAAGCGAGCGGGACATACTATAGAGAATTGCTATTGGAAAGGGGGAGGAAAGGAGGGAATGTTCCCACCTAACTTCAGAAATCGACAAAAGATGACGAAATCACCCTCCACTGAGACACTGACTCAGACACCACCCCCAACGGCAAAAATAGCAACATCTGATGCACCGCAGCAACCCTTTGTCACATACGCCCTATCAACAATCGTGCGCAAAAATGAAGGAAGGGAGGTGGTAAAATGGACAGGTGCCTACATATCAAAGACCACCACCCCGACATATGCAGACTCTGGAGCAACAGACTATTTCTTCGTCGACAAAAGTAACTTCTCTGATTACGAGGAACTCCCGAAACTGATTGAAGGCCATGCTGCACCTAAGGGTGCACTGTTTCGTGTGGTGGGAAAAGGGACCGTCAGACGAAGATGCCAAACCGCATACGGACCGTCAGAACTTGTCTTCAGAAATGCACTACATGCACTGGATCTCGCATCAAATCTAATCTCAATAAACAGATTTGATAAGGCAGGCTTCAAGGTCACATTTGGGGGTGGCCAAGTACGCTTTATAGACACAGAAGGGAGAGAAGTGCTCCGAGGCAACGGCACCAGTGGGATGTACCTAATAAGCACCCTGGAGACAGCGACAGAGCATGCAGCTATGGTGGCACAGTCCCAGATGAAACTGACCACTCTCGACGTGTGGCATAGACGTTTTGGGCATGCAAGTATGAAAGCTATCAGGGAAGCACTGGCAAAAAATTTAGTTGATGGCCTGGATCTGAAAGGAGATCTGTCGGTACCTGGTGTCTGTGAAGACTGCATATATGGTAAACACACGTCACGACCATACAATGCTGAGGTCGAACCAGAGGGGTTACCGAACGATCAGGTCCACATCGACTTGTGGGGACCCGCCAGTGTACAGTCGCTGAGAGGAGCCACATACATGTTGGTGGCAGTCGATGGAGACTTGCACATGACAGTGTTCTTTCTCACTCGAAAGGACTCAGCCACTACCCTCACAGCAATGGCCACCTACCACGTCGAATCTGAGCACCAAACTGGCAGGAAACTGAAGGAAGTCAGGGTCGATGCGGGAAGAGAGTGGGTCAATGAGGCATGGACCGCTTACTTCACTCAACATGGCATCATTCTTCAGGTCACGACACCCTACGCCCACACCCAGAATGGTCTTGTGGAACGTGCAAACCGAACGATTCTAGAAGGAGTGCGGTGCATGCTGGCGGAGAGCGGTTTACTCCAGGAACTGTGGGCAGAGGCGGCGTCAACACAGGTCTACACCCAAAATTTACTTCCGACATCCCGCCACCCAGGCACTGTCCCAAAGGAACTGTGGACAGGTCGCCAGCAACGGGTCGACCACCTCCGACCATGGGGGTGCCTGGCATGGGCAAAAGTACCTGAAGAGCTCGTCAAATCCAAACTTGACCCACGCTCCATAAAGGCTCGACTGGTAGGATACGCGAATAGCGGGTATTGGCTGTATGAACCAGGAACACGATCAATCGTGACCTCACGGGATATAATCTTCAAAGAGGGAAAGGGGCATAGAGCGCTCACTATACTCAGTGATGAGGATGACGAACCTCAGCCCCCATTACCAGCATCCCACGCAGACACAGCACCAGGATTGATCCTACCCCGCCAGCCCATTGCCCCCAGGATCCGACCTAACAGTGGACCATTACACCCATGCACTGATCTCACCCCTGAAAATACCCCTGGACAGGCGCTTACCTATTCCACACCAAATGCCGGTGTTCCACCCATTCCACCGACAGTCTGACGCTCCTCCAGGATTAGCAGACCAACGCCAGCCTTAGTGGCAGCCCAGGAGACACTCCAGCATGAGCGCGAGGCACGGGCAGAGGGAGAGGAATGGGCAAACGACGCCACCATGCCAGGCGCATTGTCGGCTGAAGGCCCGTACGCGTACCTGGCGAGTCTGACTGAGTATGATCAGGGTGATGAGATGTCGGTACCTAGAACGTATACGGAGGCAATGAAGAGACCCGACCTTTGGTGTCCAGCGATGGAAGAGGAACTACGCATGATGAATGATAGGGGCGTGTTCGAACTGGTGGACGAGTGTCAGATACCAAGGGACAAGAACATTGTGGGATGTAGGTGGGTCTTCGCAAATAAATGTAATGCAGAGGGAGAGGTTGTAAGGAGGAAGGCGCGACTCGTGGCAAAAGGGTACTCCCAGGTGGCAGGGGAGGACTTTGACGAAACCTACGCGGCGGTCGTGCACCTTGAATTGCTCCGGATGTCAGTGGCAATAGCTGCACAGACAGGAATGGAAATATGGCAAGTCGATTTTGTTTCGGCTTACCTTAACAGTATCCCTGAGCACGAGGTCTACATGAAACTCCCCCCTGGTTTTCCAGGAGGGGAGGGAAAGCTGGCTAGGCTCTGGAAAACCATATACGGACTCATACAAGGCAGTTTTGATTGGTACTGGACGCTCGATGGTGCATTCAAAGAATTAAGTTACAATAGATCAAGGGCAGACCCCTGCGTGCGGTCAAGGACGATGGGATCAGAGATTACAATCACTAATACATTCAACGACGACACATTTGGCGTATCCTCAACGACCCAGGGTGCAGAGAGGGCAAAGAGGGAACTAGCGATGGTCTATGAAGTTAAGGACCTGGGTGAGCCCTCATTCTTACTTGGTATGGCCATACACCATGACCCCAAGATGAAGACCATCTCCCTGTCCCAGAGAGCATACCTCACACACTTCCTTGAGCGTTTCCAGATGGCAAACTGTAATCCTCGATATACTCCTCTGCCAACCAGTATCACACTGACAACCGAGATGTCACCTAAAAATGAGGAGGAACGCACCTTCATGAAAGACCGCCCTTATAGACAACTCTTAGGTGCCCTAATATGGGCGCAGGCAGCCACACGCCCAGATCTCTCTTTTGCAGTCACGTTACTAGCCAGATTCCAAGCGGACCCCGGACCAGCCCATTGGAAGGCACTACTACACGTACTAGCATATGTCAAGGGTACTTTGGACTACAAGATCGTGTACTCAAGAGATCTGGGAGGGTCGATCAAACCAGCAGGTTATGTCGACGCTGATTATGGAGGAGATCTAGACACACAGAGATCGACGTCCAGCTACATCTTCATGATGAGTGGTGGCCCAGTATCATGGAGCTCAAAGCGGCAACAGACCGTAGTGTTGTCCACCACCGAAGTGGAATACATGGCCATGATGCGAGGATGCCAGCAAGCGTTATGGATGCACAACTTTCTGGCCGAGATCGGATTCAAACAATCACGACCAGCGCTCATCCATGTGGACAACAACTCGTCAATCTCACTTGCTCAGTCCACTAAAGGTCACGCTAGAGCTAAGCATATCGATATCCAACACCATTACGTCTGCGAAAGGGTGTCAGAGGGAGACCTGGAGATCTACCATATACCATCATCCGAGAACCTTTCCGACATCTGCACAAAATCACTGCCATGAGCCACCCACAATTACTTGGTCGGTTTAATAGGCTTGAAGAACCCTGACGGTCATACAAGTCAGAGGGAGTGTTGAGGATAGACTCGCACGCACCGTCAGTACGTCACAGCCACAGTCTTTCATCTTTCCTTATATGGACCCCCTCAGCCACCACCGTATGTGGTGGCGATTGGTAGGGGGCCATCAAACCTTATTTTCACTAGATATTTTTTTATGATACGCAAAATATTACCCTCAGTCAACCATACATTACTGGAGTGACTGAGGGTACGTAAAAACACTTACTATTATTTACCTCTAGACTAATTACCTCCTGTAGACATCCGTATTTCTCTACAGGTATTAATATACTTAGTCGACCATACATTACTGGAGTGACTGAGGACATCCATATTTCTCTACAGTAACCTATGAGTTTCCACCCTGTGCACCTGACCTCCTTGTTTGTTTCATCTTCTCGCATGGACCCGTCTGAGTATACTGTGATGCGGTTCCTGTCAAATTTAAGGTTGTTGATCCTTTTCTTGTGTTTCTTGGCTTCTTCCGACTTGCTGCCGCCCTTCAGGGCCCCTGTTATTGTTAGTCTTCCACCGTGGTTACTCATCGTCCTCCTCTACGGGCGGTGAAATAAAGGGGTCAATAGACTCACCTGTCATTGGCCTGTATGTCTTCCTTGCTAGCCTTTCGAGTTGCGTTAGTTTGGCAGTTTTTTGTCTGCCCCTTTTCTTCCTGGACGGGAATGGTGGAGGGTTTGATGCCAGTCTACCTTCTTGCCATTCTTCAGATAGGCGTTCTATGACCGGGTTTGTCATCTTGAGCCTGTGGAGTCTGTTAGCATAGCCTCCCGTAATCATGTCTAGTGTAACTTCGATTGGCGGTGTTGACATGACAGTTTCCAGACAGAGAAGAAAGCCAGACAGAATCAGAGCTGAGACAGAGAAGCGAGATCACCGAGAAGCTGAGACAATCCGAGCTTACTGCCGAAGATGGTGAGCATGCGGTGGTTGACACCGGATCAGACGTTGACAAGCCAGAAGTTTACCAGACAGACGAGACCTCAAGACCAGACTAGACGACAATGAGACAAGGTGAATGAGACGCGCAAGACAAACAGAGCTCAAGACCAGAAGTTGTGGGGTATGAAAACCTATATTCTTTTCCTACTTTCTTCCCTTTTATACATTTTCTACGTCTCTTACAATCATCTAATTTAGGTTTTGACTATTGGTTGGTCTCATAATTTGAACCTTAACTCGTTACTTTCACTTGATCGTCTCCAAATAAGCTTTCCAACTGGCGGACGGTCTCAAAATAAGGTTTTTGATCGTCAATCGTTTCCCGACCCTTTGATTGCTCCCCAAGTCTCTGCTGCTCCTCTTTCCTGTTTTCTCCCCCCAAATTACTGTTCATTCTTTTTCCACTGTATTTCTTGCTTCGCGTCCCCATCCTTTGTCTCGGTAGATTTCCGCGCCATTCCTACTTTTCCTTCAATTATTTTCCTTCCCTCATATAACTCGTCCCCTGCCCAGTCTCCATCTATGACCCATTCTCTCCCACCACACCGAGACATTCTCACCTCTAATCTTACTCACAGATGCGACGCCAACGCCAGCAAGGCTTCCCTGGCCCACAAATGTCACCTGAACTGGGTAGAATGCGCTTGCGTCGTCTCCGCCGACAGTGAAAATCATCAAGCCCGAGTGCGTGCTGTCGGCTGCGGATATACGAGTGACGGACCACGTGAGGGAATGTGAGCCTGGGTTGAGGGACCATTCTCCTGTGTGTGACGACACGGTGGGATATGAGCCAGTCCTGTGATTAGAATTTTGGGGGGTGAGGGTGGTAAGCTTGGAGTTAGGGAGGGGGATCAACAAACTTACGGGAGAGGTATGGAGATGACGATGTCGTGGAGCGTGATGTTCTTGTTCTCTAGCTCATACTCAATGTTGACCTCGCAAGTGCCGTCATTCGAAGGCGAGGGCCAGCAATTGACTAGGTGCATCCTGTCAGCGAGGAGGGAAAAAGTGACTCGGTTAGACTATATGATAGAGCTTACTAGACAGAGGGATGTTGCTCTCGTCTATTCTAGTGTATCTCCACTTGAGCACAGCTAAGCTCTGGCCAACCGGGAAGGGCCGTGAGGGGTCTTTGAGTGCAATGACTTGTTCCTGACCCAGTGTGAACTTGGCAACATTAGGGTGCTGCTTGAATTGCAAGCTATTTCCACCAAAATCTGTCAAAGGCAAAGATAGTGCCATTTGCAAATGCGCGAGAGCCACATCTGAGATCTGGAGGTTCATGTCGCCCTTAAGCTCCATCAATTCCACACCCCCGTCCCGCATCAGAGAGAGCAAGATTGTCTCCTTGATGGCAATGTGCACGCTGCAATGCAATGTGGCAGATCATTCCTTTTAGCATTGTGGGAAGTGTAATAAGCAAACTCGGGTTACATACCTCTTCATCTGGACCTCCGGCAAGCTGCCACACCCATCATGCTTTGTAGCCGCTGGATGCTGAGGCTGGGAGGAGGCTGATGGTGATATGTCTGCCTCGAGTGAGGCAGACAATACAAAACATCAGACCCTAACAAATCCTTTCAAAAACGCTGAAAGCTGTAAGCGTGCGTCGAAATTTAAAACGGTAGACGCAGGGCAACTCACCTTGAAAAACCAAACCCCATGTAAATGGAAGTCTGCAGAATGGAGGCATGGGATGAATGTGGAACGTGTTTCAGACAGCAGCGTCACGCATTACACTTCTATATCCAGTACCTTCATGTAGCATCCTATAGCGATACGTGCTCCTTGCTTTATACCCATCTTCTCGACTCCTACTCCGTGCACTTTGTGTTTTCTTATGTCCACTGAGATGCTTGTAGATACTTCTGACTCCTCTGTGACCCCGCCTCACCCTCTTTGTAGTAGGTGGGCTCTGTTAGAAACCAAGACCTGTGACCTAAGAGCGACTAAGAGCAACTCATAAGTATGTTCCCTCAGTCCGGTATAAGAAACTCTATTAACCGTACCTAAGAGCAACTTGTAAGTATGTTCTATGGGTACAGTCAGTTCTTAAGTAAGTTTGTAGTCACTGTAGTTACTCACCCCTCAGTCCGGTATAAGAAACTGAGGGGCTCGTCTATAGCAATGGCGATTATATACGTGTATATTAACAATGGAGGGGAATAGTAACAATGAGGGAGACTAGAGAAAGGAATGAGGACAA
This sequence comes from Termitomyces sp. MG16, assembly GCA_003313075.1. Taxonomy (NCBI): domain Eukaryota; kingdom Fungi; phylum Basidiomycota; class Agaricomycetes; order Agaricales; family Lyophyllaceae; genus Termitomyces; species Termitomyces sp. MG16. The sequence goes on from QGOA01000091.1 coordinate 21,661, forward strand.
TGGATGCGGTGGCCAGGCCACTCATTTGTCCCTGTGCAGTAAGCGGCTGGTGTGATATCTGTGAAATGTTAAAATATCAACAGGCTCGCTCCAAGTCTGCTATGGTCTTGTTTTCAAACCGCCCGTCTGCGGGCACTCGATGTAAATGTGTTACACTTTGTCCGACCATCAAGGATATCTCTGAAGGTGAGAAATTCTCTGATAAGGAACTAGGCATGGACCTCGAAGACTTCCTAGGGTGCATACACGCAGTGTGACAGATGCCAATGACCTGCCATCAGAGGACAAGGAGAAGGGGAAGTGGATAGGGGTGCGATGATTCGCTGCGTACAGACGGTGCTGGGCAAGGAGGAGGTCAATGGGTCGAGTTGTACAGTATTAGTGAACACTTTGGTGCTATACTTTTTACAAGATGAGGATGAGGAATTGACGCTTGAATGGGATATAGGTACGCTAGGTTCAAGTTGTTCCAGATTTGTTTCAACTTGTAACTGAGTCTCTTCATATTTGATCGTTGGATTCAGGCTTTCCTCATTCACATTATCAAGCTTGTCCGTTGTCCCATGCAAACGACAATACATCTGTCTTTTACGGCTCTTACAAGTATGAATACCTTCTAGGTGTATGTTTAGGTATCTTTCAACTTTTAAAATGCCCATGTGATAAAGATATACTGTCAGATCTAATAGGTTACGAGCCATTTCTGACTGAACACTTCTCCAGGGCCTCCAAGAAACGATGCTTATGCTTTTTCTAGTGCCCCGTGACGATCTTGATAAACTTTGAGGGTAATCATAATAATTTTTCTCAATATTAATGTGACACCTGAGAAGCTAAAGCCGACAGACAAAAGAGGGAGTCAAGAAGATTTGGATTTATTGGTCGAAGGGCACAAGCTTGAGGATGTATTGGGAGATGTTAGCAATTGTCGTGCAAATTTGAGATCTAGGTAGATCCAATATCACTACTGGTGGAAAGAAGTCAGTCCTCAGTTTACTGCATTCAGAGTCCTCCCATGCAAATGCCTTGTTCTGTTTTTGCATGATATTAACTAATACATCTAGAAATCCCGTATTGTGGGTGCTAAGAAATAGTGCCTTTTGTTCTTCCGTAAATTGTCCTGTTGGTTTGAAGGGTAGTGGGTTTGAGTTGAGTTTGGGCAGGGTAGCTAACGGATTGCCTATTATTTGTCTTTTGATGTGAAACTCCTCAGATATAGTGCTCGCTACCGGTTTTGTTTTAAGCACTACTGGTTTATATATACTTCTTCTTGACCTGAACCTCTTTGCACTTAGGGGTACTATTGTTAGCAAATGAATTATAAATAGAACTTTGTTTCTAGCAAAACTGGATATCAATGGTTTTGTAGAATTGGGTGTAGAAATGAAATAAGTGTCTGTTGAAAGGTTTTTAGTAATATCAGAAGCTGTGAGGTATAAGTAGGATAAAGCCTTGCTCGTAAGTGACAAAGAAGAATTCAAGATTTCATGGGCTAAAGGGGTATGTGATATAAAGTTTACTTGCCCAGTCCAATGATTGTAGTCCAAGATTAGCACTTCATCTCCATGATCCTCATCACTCATCTCCTCGATGGCACTGGAAAACACTTGCAAAGGTTGTTGCTAACATATGGTCGCTTTCTAGGACCAGGCTTCTGGAATTTTTCTGAGGGAAATGTCAGTACCGTTCTTCTGACACCTGAGTTAGGGTCACTAATAGTTAGCGTCGTTTTTTCCTCTGATGTTGTCTTGACTATTGATTGTGCTAACATGTCAAAGGGCCTTCCTAATAGTAAGTTGTATGCAGGCAATCAGAGAATGTGGATTTGGAGATAAAATGTAAGGTTGCCAATAGCACAAGGGACATTGCAAGCCATTCCTAGAGATCAATCAATGGTGCCGTTAGTGCTTTGCATATTAAAAATGATTGTTGGGTTATAAATGATGCCAAGTTTGTTAGCGACGTCAGCTGCCATTGAAATGATCTGAGATCCGCTATCCACAATAGACTCTATCTTGCTTTTCCCATCTATAGTTAACATGATTGAATGGATTGCATGAGAGTCTTGGGCTATAGTAAGGATGGCAGGATCATTGCTAGATCTTAGCAACTTGAGATAAGTTTCAACCAGGTCAATGGATGTAGCTTCTTTGGGTGGTGTGGCCTCTTCTTTGGTTTCTGGAACTACTGTTTCTGTTATGTATGCAAATCCAGGTAGCGTGTTGTTGCATTTATCTACTGCCATTACATTGTTAGCTACGTTTTGTCAAGGAGTAACTGCAGTACGCATCTGATTTCTAATGTCAGGCACTACACTGCATAGTTCACCTACTGACAGCGTGACTTGGCTTTTTATAATTCAGACTTCTTTAGACTTTTCCAAGTCATAGATAGGTGCCATGAGTTAATAGCCTTCTATAGGCTTGTCTGGCACTCCAAAATTGTGATTAGCAGGAGGGGCATAGTTTCCAGCAAGGCCTGAATATGGATGAAGAAGAGGTTCAGTAGCTGTGGGCACCTTAATTGCTTCAGAGATGCTGTCCTTAGCGTTTGATGTTGAGGGTTTTGTAGAGGCTAAATCTGTTGTAGCGTCAGCTGGCCTATAATCCTTGAATGGCTGTTTGTCTTTCTTTATTTCCATCCCATCAAAGACCTGGTTCTTTAGCGACTTTAGTTCCCTTTCTAATGTCTTGATCCTTTTCTTATGTAACAAGGCTGGTAGTCATTAATGGTGTTGAGCTGTAGCACCTTATGAATGAGTGCCTACTGTGGGGCCACTTCTGCTTCTGTTGTTGCCATACTGTTTAGATTACCTGTCACTAAGTTCCCATGGTTGTGCCTGTGCCATTTGTCAATTTATCCTTAGAAAGTCTTGTGCTCTGGATAAAGAGGTATGTTAGCACCAAAGGGTAAGACTATTTTACTATTTGTGCCCTGGCACACTCTCTCCTGGCATAGATACTGTTTGAGAATAGCACAGCAACTTCTAGTTATTGTATGCCCTGCCTCACTACAAAAATGACAAAGCCTGGTTTGCATATTATTTCATAGCACGTTTGGGCTAGTCGAAATCAATGTTTCTAGTTTGCTCATGATGCTAGTGATGGCAGTATTGACAGCATTTTCTAAGTCTTCCTTCTTAACAAACCCTCCTTGGTCATTATTGGCACTAGGAGCTGGTGTCCCGACTGGAGATGTCATCCCCTCATTATTAGCACTAATAGGTTATAGTAAAGAGATGCCAGTATCTGTGCCTTTCAGCATCCATTTATCTGTCTCAAAGATTTGATCTATATTATAAGGTTCCTCAGGATGGTGCTTGGGCATAAGAATTTCTAAGCAACACGCTATCCTAATCCATAATGATGTTGGAATTCCTTGTTGGAACAAGTGCCGCTCTTCATTTCTGTATAGTTTACTATTTTATATTAGCCATCATGCAATCTGCTTGAAGTTATGATAATATGTGGATAGCGTGCCTAGCGTATAGATTCCAGTTGCAACGGTATTCTGTACCAGTTTTTGGATTTCCATGACCATATATTGCATAGATTCTTTGGCACCAGAGTATAGGCTAATGATTGCCTTTTTCCATTTTTCATAAGTAAATGGTCTTGGCACTGTTTCTTTTGTTAATCCCTGAAACTTGTTCAATCCTGTCCAGGATTTTGCTATATCATAAGAAATGTATCTGGTGGCATATTCTTTTATCTGTGTATTGTTGGTGACTCAGCAGTTGTGTAGTAAATATTTCAATTCTCTGAAATACTGTGTTAGCTTGCAAGGCCTTGTTTTGTCCCACTTTAGTAATGAAAAGTGGTTTCTTGGTGGCATGCATAGTATGTTTGTCTGCTCCATGTTAATTGGTGTTGATGTCAAAGTAGGAATAGTGGTGGTAGTGCTAGTTTTGCTTAGCATGATTGTAGTAGGTACAGGCTCGAGTAATTCTGAGTCACTAGGTTTTGGCAATAATAACCAAGATAACTCCTCTAGAGGAGTAAGCAGCATATGATTTTCATCTGCTAAGTACTCAAACGGTCAGAAGAATGGGAAAAAGCTTTCAGCCAAGCTATCTGGAGCAGCTTCAAGCTCCTGGTCCAAGGTCTGCCTTAGTAGTACACCTGGTAAATGTGGTGAGTTGGTGGTTATTTGTTCAAACATGCTCTCCAATAGGAGGCGGCACTGTTGCTAGGCTCAAGTTTCTAGTGGAATTTTGTCTTAATAGAATCCCTTGCAGTGGGCTCCAAAATAATGACGCCAACTGTAATTGGATGTGCTGTATATTTACGCAGTACAACACCATCTTTAGCACCTGGCATGCATGGTTGTGAGGAGTCCTGACAGGGTCCTGATGTGCTTGAACAGATGTGATAGAATGATGTGCTAAATGATAGCACCTCGGATGCTACCTAGCAAACTGTAAGCATCATAGTTTAAGCAAAGATATAGAGAAGACAAATAGCACAGCATAATGTGCCCATAGGTGGCACTGTAAACAACAAAAATGAGATAGACAAAGCTAGCACCTAACTTGGTAATGAGGTCAGGCAGAGCTAGCACGATTTGAACGCTAAGTGTAACTGGATGCTCAAAAGGTTACAATTCATTACTATATACATGGGCAGTAGCTATCTTTTATATTATATGCTACTGCATTTCCAAGACAAGTCTATTTGTGGCACTACCAATTAGTGCCTCTCCTTGTGGTCCCAGCTAATGGTGACCTGTCAATGGTGACCAACAGCATATAGACAACGACAACTAATGGCAACTCTAAAACTTCTTAAACAAATAGTAAGATATGGTTCATGCAGAAATACGGTCATCACATGAGCAAATCATGACAAAGAGTAACAACTCAATGAAATCTGTATTCCTTCTTAGCAAGAGACTTAGTAGTCAAAAGGGCTCTGACAATCTCTTAGGAAACTTAATTATAAAGAGTTGTTAGAACCCAATTTTGAAATTAGGCTTTATATCTTGAGAAATAACCATTAATCTATTTATAATCACATCAAATATATACCAAACACATTACCAGATGCATATCAGACACGTATCAGATGCATACAAGACACGTATCAGACATATTGCAAATTACTTTAAGCACCAATGAGTCGACACAGAAAGCAGCTCTGCAATTTGATACAGTTTCAAAAAAACCAACATAACTCAGATAATGCACAAAAAGAGAATGTAAGACCTTCTCTGAGTTGTACAGACCTCATTGATATTTGATGACATGAAACAGAATATATCTATGAAAATTAGGAAGCATATAAAAGATGTTGTCAAAACCTATACTCAAGCATAAGGAAATCAACCCCCTTATTGAAAATACCAACACAAACTTCCACAATGGCTTGTTGGAACTATTTGATGGTCTCACTACTAAAAATGTGCATGAAAACCAAACATCTCCATTCACTATAGATATTTCTCAAAATCTTGGTCATCTAACTACAACAACTAACTATACAATGAATGATGAAAATTATTATTTTCTCAATGAAGAAGAAGATGACAAATGTCATATACCTTTTTATAGCATTTTGGATCCTGAGGAGAAAGATGACCTAGATGATAATGCAGCTGAGGAGAGGACATTCACTTTAAAAAAAGGTGCATTTGTCTTTTCACCCAATTGTGAAGAGGCTAAGTTAATCTTTGCAGATCTGACAAACATATTGAAGCCACTACAAGCATGTAGCTATAAGATTCCTAGCCTGGACAAGGTTACAACAGAGTGACTGTAAGGAGTTGGAATATTTTTGGCAGCTTATATTTGGATAGAGAAAAAAAGTCCAGGTGCATGAGGCAATTGAACAAAAGCAGCACAGCAAACAGCTGAGTTTACTTGCAAGAAGCCACGCTACACTGATAACTTCTGAAACTGGGCACGGGCATTTATTAATAACTGAAAGGAGATTCCAGAAAATAATTTTGGCAAGAGAAACAAGTCAGCTCTTGATAATGAAGATTTTTCACAAGAAATCCATCTACATCTCCAAAGCTTGGGAAAGTATGTTGCAGCTAAAGACATTGTCAAGTACTGTGAAAAACCTGATGTATTAGAATGTCTAAAGTAGACAAAAATAGTTTTATTAGCAACAGCATGAAGATAGATGGAAAAGATGGGATACTGATGGTAAAGGAACTTCCAGGGCCAATATGTTGATGGTCATGAGCAAAAGGATGTAATCAAGTACCAACAAAAAGTTTTCCTTCCAGCTATGAAAGTCTTTGAAGAACAATTGCGACATTAGTCAGAAGTACATGGTTGGAATTCCATTAACTGTGCATCGTGCACTTGTAATTTGGTTTCATGATGAATTAACTTTCTATGCACATGATCATTGTTAGTTCACATGATACTATAAAAATGCAACACCTATACCATATAAGAAGGAGGAAGGGGTTTCTTTGATGGTAGCTGATTTTGTATCAGCAGATTATGATTGGTTGAAGTCTCCTGATGGAAAAGAGAGCACATGAGTTATCTTCTGAGCAGGTGTTCATCATGAAGGATACTTTACCAACGAAGATATCCTAGAGCAGGCAAAGAGAGCTGTTCACATTGTGATCAAGCACTATTCATATGAGGACCATGCTTTTATCTATGACAATGCTACTAGTCACCTAAAATGTGCTAATAAGGCTCTTTTTGTCACAAAAATGCCAAAAAGCCCTTCCAAATCCATGGAGACTATTTTGATGTTGCAGTCAATGTTCTAGATACCAATGGGCAGCCAGTACGCAATGCTGAAAAGAAATATATCAAGAAAAAAGTCCTTATAAAAAATAGTAAATTTGCTAATGGTACAGAACAAGAATTCTACTTCCCGGCAGGGCACGAGCAGGCAGGAATCTTCAAAGGAATAGCAAAAATACTCATAGAATGTGGCTATGATGTTTCAAAGAAGAAGGCTCAGTGTGGAAAGTCATTTTCAAACTGTCCTGAGAGTGCAACAGATTGTTGTTGTCGATGAATATTGTATTTCAAGCCTGATTTTGTTGTGGAACCTCTGCTTCAAACATTCTTCAAAAGTCATAACATTCCAGTTCTGTTCCTTCCAAAATTTCATTGTGAATTAAATTTCATAGAACAATGTTGGGGCTATTTAAAGAGGCACTACCAAATGTTGCTTGAGTCATCAAAGGAAAATAATTTAAAATGAAATGTTATTGCTTCCTTGAAAAAAGTCCCATTACTCACCATGCATCAGTGTAACCTGAGTTACGAGTTAGAACTATCTTGTGTGTATCACACAAGTGCTAAATCAGACCGCAGTATTGGATTTGACTAGTACTTAGAGTGAAAACAAGATATTATCTTATGTAATACTCTATTAAATGATTATAGCGTCGTTGACACTTGTAACACGGATAACTCTGTTACATACCCCCAATGAGACCGAATACTTGGTCTTTAGGAAGGCAGGTAGAGTGAGATAAAGGATGCACAATAATGCAAACAACAGATGAATAACATGTGTATTGCGTGGCTACAAGGCATTAGCATTTATGCGCAGTGTAGATGTGTCTTCTGGACACAATAGGAAGCAGTCCTTATCAGACAAGAGCACAGATTGCGCCAGCAGTAGATAGAACATGTTTATATATAAACAAATAAAGAAAACAAAAAAGAGAGTGACCCCTCCTCTGGGTCCACTGTATATACAGCGACTCTAGAGTGCGTATCAGCTGGAATGGTTCGAGTGAACTACTCAGAAGTACCTACACAACAAATTATGGGTCTAAGACCTGTTTGATGATGCCCCTGCACCAGCACCTGTCTCAGTCACCATTGACTCCTCCTCCGGTGCGACGTTAATCGCAGGAGGAGGAGGCGCTGATTCTGTCCTCAGTGGGGTGATAGGCCCCTTGACTACAGGCGTGTCTACCACCATAGAATCAGTTAGTACGACGTTAATCACTGAAACATTGGTGGGTAGCGTACCATGTGCCGCCATGCATGGTATGAGATTGACCCAGCTTGGGTCTGCATCGGCTGCAGGCATGTTATGCACTGCCGGACGCTTTAGAAGGTGGACCTGGTTCAGGTCCATGCTGATGAGGTAGTAGAGGCCATTGGCCTTGGGGTTCTTGGGAAGATGACTCTCCTTGTCGTGCTTGAACATAAGACGATAATGATCGTCTTCGGTCATTTCCTGCCATCCATCCCATTGTGGAATTGCAGGGGGGGGGTACCATATTTGTTCAAGCGCTCCATGCGCTCATCGTCAATTTGGCAAAAGATGTCCATAGACATTGTGGGAGCGTGGAACTGCTGTTCCAGGAAGACCACGCTGTAGGTATACGCGTGGTCCACCCAGTCGGCAGGTATCCGATTGTGCAATAAGACGCGTAGCATGTCGTTGTCTGAGAAGTTCTGTGCAAAGTCGTCGGGGACGTGCACGGGGTGGAGTTCCAGCTGGGGCCCTCTCTGGGGCTCAAACAGCTGGTTGGGGAACATGTCATTATACGAGGCAATAGCCTCACGGTACAAACCTGGGCGGGCCATGACAAGGGTCATGCACCGCACAATCATGGGCTTGGCTGCGCTGTTAGCGCAAAGAGCTCGACACAAGGCAAACCCGAAGAGGATTCGCCAGTGCATGCGGTAGGCATGATCAACCGCAATGCCTTGGTATGTGTTTTCCAAACCAGGACGTCCAAAGATCAGCGCGTACTGCGCGAGCTGATCCAGGTCAAACGGTGTGGATGGGTCTTGAGCACACATTATGTGCAGCGCAGTTGAACCATCTTCTTTTGTGTGCAGGAAGCGCCCTGGAATGTGTCGGCGCTTGATGAGTGCAAGGTCGTCTGTCCCCTGGGCTGGGTTGACGAGGTCTTGATAGCGCGAGTCCTTCATCAGGAGCATCATTGTTCGGTCATGTAATGACTCATCGGTTTGCTGGGCGAACATCTGAAGCTCTGTGATGAGGAGGTAGACGGTAACCCGGTTGCAACGGGGAGCATGCTCGTTCAAGTAATATTTATAGAGCCAATCCAGCTCTAATGGCATGCAAGGAAGGCTGTGAGGAGAATACTTGTAAACCACGCTGGCAAGAATGCCAGCACGGTGCCCAGAAGAAAACTCATACGCCGCTGCCCGATTGGCCTCGGCTCCCAACAGCACGGTGTTCAAATGATACGAATAATACGTGCAGTGGCTGAGTGCTCCTCTGAAGCACGAGTTTGTGCGCTCGATATCGAGCGGTCCCCACATCTTCACCCCCAATCCATCGGGGATTCTCCCCGAAAACTCATCCTCAGCCCTCTGTTTGAGGGCATGCAGCTCCTTGGCATGGATCACCTTCTTTTTTGCAATGTGCTTATTGCGCAATACTCGCTGGAATCGGTCCGCTGCCGATTTTCCTTCCTCTGCCTCCTCCTCATGCTCCGAGCTCAACTCTCCATAGTCGCTCTTGTCGGATAAGGAGGCCACGGGTGCTTTGCCTTTTTCAGGCATGGGACAATTCTTTGAGGTCACCACCAGACCGTCATATTGCTCGGGAGAGTGAGGGTTGGTGGTCAAGACAACCATGGGAAAGTGTGCCTGCGGTGCTGGCATGGTAACGGGCAACAAGAACAACATTGAGGCCTTCCCGGCCTGTGCGGAAATGCCAGCTGGAAACTCTATCACCTCCAGCTTGGAGGCATCAAGAGGAGGCTTACGGCCTCAACGTTGGCGTACCGACCCTGACTTGGCCGGGGCGGATGATTCGAATGGTGGCTGAGCCACCAGAGGGGCAGGCGCATTTCGCGCCAGAGTCCTCCCTCCAGGCTCAGCTTGAGGCATAATGGTAGTGGGCGCTCTTGGCGCCACAGCAACGGGTTTGGACCCCCTAGGTGGGGCCCAGGATAATGCGGTTTCCTGCTGACCCAGGGACAGGCCTGCCAAGGGTTCACTGACTGCAGCCAGCGACTCTGAGGAAGCCTGAGGGCCCGATTCGGGTAACCATGAATGATGAAGCAACGGTCTGAGCAGGCTGCTCATGGCACGCAAATTGCGCATCCGACGACATCCTTGCCCATGGCGGGTCAACTGGTCGACTAGGCTGATATTTAGCCCTCTTAACCTCGGAGGTTGGTTTCTCAACCGTTGAAATTTTGCGCTTAGATGCGCGTTCGATCTGTTCCAGCACTACGACACGCTGCCTCTTCATCAGCTCGATCTGGTCAAGCAATCCTTCCATCACCATCATGGCCAAACTGTCCTGCAGGAAGGATGCAGTTGCAGGGACTGGCTGTCCTGCTGCTTCCAGTTTGCCCAACAGCACGTCTGGCACTGCTAACCTCTGCGCTTGTGGCGCAGGCTCCTCATACAACTCAGCCACAGGCCGATGCGCCCATGGCACTGATGGCGGCCCCGTCACCACACCCGCATACATCAGATGCGACGCAGGCAAGTGTGGCGATGGTTCCTGGTAATAGCGCTCGCAGTGCGTGCTGTCCTCCGGGTGCCTATAGCGCCCTTCGTCATCAACCTCCATCTCCTGTGAGTGGAGGGGTGTTTGGTATGGCAGCGGCTCCTTGCGGCCTGGATAGGCCATGCCTGCTGACTGAAACTGGCTTGCCGCCAGATATGGCAGCTGCCTCTGGTACTGAGTCGACATTTGTATATTTGGGGGTCTCCCCCCTCCACTAGAGCCTTGCCGGCTCTGATCACTCTTTTGCGGCCCCCAATAGGCCATTTTCACGAGACACGTAGACTACGTGTATTGGGACTGATAAAAGAAAGAAAAAAACAATCTCCCAACTCCGCTAGTGGTGTAAACAACCACAAATACATGCCACCCAGCCTCTCACCGGCGATCATAGTCATGTAAACAGTCACAATCAGCAGCCACAATTAGTAGCCACCCGGTTAGTCACCAGCTATCAAAGTGGACTTCATCCACATTCCAACACCACACACGTGTTATGCGCATTTTGCTAGCTGTTGAGGGCGTTTCACGCCCTGCAACTCCAGGTATCTGTCCATCGCTGCAAGGTCTTTGCAGTTCACTAGTGGTTCTCAGGTAGTATCACCTAAGCTCCACCTTACCTTGAATTCGAGGTTTCCTTTTGTCCACCGATGACCTATGAGGTCATCTACAAACCACTCCTGGTCATTGCCAGTTCCAAAGTCATATGGCTCCAGAGTCGCGCAATTAGGGAAAAGCGCATCACTACTGGCCATATATGGTTGCAATAGCGACACATGAAACTTGGGGACTATCCTGCGCGCTTGCAGCACATGGGGTAGTTCCAGCACGTAGTTAGATGTGCTCGGCTCCGCCTCAAGGACCTTATATGGTCCAATCCACTTCGGACACAACTTACTCGCTCTGCCTTTCGGCAGGTTCTAGTTCTTTGTAGAAAGGTACACTAGGTTCCCTTTCTCAATGTCCGGTTCATCATGTCTGCGATTATTTGCATGTTTGGTCTGCTATACACGCGATTCTATAATCGCATCATGGGCATCTGCCAAGTTCCCTAGTGCATTGCACGCAAACTGCTTTACTCCCACATGAATAGCTTTGTCCATATAGAGTTCACGAATCATGGATGGCATGTAGCCATTGTTGAGTTCAAAGGGTGAGTACCCTGTGGTTTCTGATATGCTCGCATTTATCGCAAACTCCACAAGTGGACATCTATCCACCCAGTCCTTCTGATCAGGACGTACAAATGCTCGCAATATTTGCGCAATATTTCTATTTGCACGTTCAGTTTGACCATCCGTTTGCAGATGAAACAATGTCGACATGAGCAACTTTGCTCCTAGCAGTTTGTGCAACTCCTTCCACCATTTGGAAGTGAACTTAGCGTCTCAATCGCTTACGATCAAACTTGGCAGTCCATGGAGGCGTACTATCTCCTTGAGATAGATCCATGACAAGTCCAATGCTGTCATGGTAGTTCTCACTGGGATGAGATGGACCATACTGGTCATTCGGCAGATCACTACCCAAAGGTAGTTAAAGCCTTTCGACTCAGGGAACGGACCTATAAAGTCCATCCCAATCGAATCCCAAGGTTTGACCGGTATAGGTAGCGAATGGAGCTTTCCCGGTGGCTTCAAAGTCGATACTTTTGACTGTTGACATAGCTCGCATGTCGAGCAGAATTGGCTCGTCTCTTTGGCCATTTGTGGCCACCAGTACCAGCATCGCACATAGTCCAGCGTTTTCTGAGTTCCGAAGTGGCCCACTACTCTATGGGCCTGGTCCAGGATAGTCGTAATCAACGACCTCTCCCGGGGAATGCAGATGACTTTGGACCCCATGGGTCTGGTAAGGTAGACGAGCTGCTGCTCCATCCTGAAGCGCGGATGCGCTTGGATATTGTTCAGAATCTCTACAAAGAGATTATCATCCTTGTATCCTTGCTGGATACGTGTGCGGAATTGCGCATTGCCTAAGTCGGCCGGTGCAGGCGTATGGTCCTGTGACTCCAGTGCTTGCTGGAGCGTCATATCAGTACCTCTCGCAGGCACCTCTTGCCTTGTCTCTTCACTTGGCTAAGGGACCTCATGATCCACTAGCACCTGGGCTTCGATATTGCGAGTCTCTCGCTGTTTGTGCAGTCGCTTACTGCAACGTGTTTCCTGTGCTGACGTCTTTATTCTCACCTCCGCGCCAAACTGCACCATAGCGCGACTCCCCACAGTCCCCAGCTGGAGCATCAAGGGCTCCTCCAGTTCATGAACGCAAATCGCGTTGACGTGAGCAAACTGGGGCGTAATGCCCGTAGTGGTACTCCCGGAGTCCCACAACGTCCATGCTGGATGTCCATTGACATCAACATATGTGACCAGGCACTCCTTCTCTTCAGAAGTATAGCGTGGCCGCTGCAACTTATTAGTTGCCTTCTGCAGGGTTACGCGTCTCATTCGGACGCGCTGATCTCCACGGCACTCCGTCAGTGCAAACAGGTGTTCCTCCTCGTCATCATGAGCATAGTAGTTGCTGTTGTACACATTCACTGCGACGTATTCGTTGCCATCAATCTGGACGCTCTCGGCGTCATCCACTTCCAACCCGTCAGCCTCTACGTGCGGCTCCTCCTCCGTGTCGTCGACGACCTCATCGTCTTCGTCGTCACTGACGACATTGCTCGGTGCTGCAGCCGTATGGGCCGCTCGGATGTGTGCCTTAGGAGGGGCGGGACACTCCTTAGCGAAATGCCCGCTCCTGCCACAGTTGTAGCACGCTGAGGGATCCCCGGCAGGCCTTCTCTGGGCCGCTCCTGGAGCCCCAGCGGTTTTGCCCGCTACACGCGGTACAGGCGCCACCACTCCTCTCGGTGCTACCTGATTCTGACCCAAAAAGGGTCGACTATCCTTTGCTGGCAATTGTCCAGCAGGCTTTGATCGAGGCCGTTGGCCTCCAGGGACTGTCTTACGAACAACGAATCACGGATTGTGATTGTTCTCCATATCTGTCCGTTTGGCCAGGAAGGTTCCCACCTTCACTGCCTGACGGTTCACTGTTCCTCTGCGTGAACTACGCTGCTCATAATGGTTTGCAGTCCGTGTCGACTGCTCATAACGGATGGCATACACCAAGAATTTGGTCACAGTATTGACCTCCGGAGACAAATTATTGTCGCGTATCAACGCTCTCCTCATGTCTGCAGGTATTCTGTCCAGGAATGTCTCGTGGATAGTGTATTCGTCTGGATAGATGGCCATGTTCTGTGCATGACCCACCAGGTCATCATAAAAGGTCTGGACGCCAGTCTTAGCGTCATACACTGCCTTCCTAAAGGCATCACGAGCTTCCTGCATCGTAGCAGCGTTGACGAACTGATTATACAGTCCTATCAGGACCTCTTTAAATGTCCAATGCGACTTGTCGCGATTAATGTGAAGAACATGGCGACGGAACCAATTCCGAGCCTCTCCCTCCATAAATTCATGTAGCACGAATATCCTCTCCTGGTCCATGTCGTCTCCACCATAGCAGCAGGCTGCAAGGTGGTAGCACACATCCATGGCCCAGTCCTCCAGTTGAGAGAATCTATGTCCTCCAGCGTACGCACGTATGTGCTTACCATCAGATTTACGGGGACTTACCCCAGCAGGGAACTTAAATCTGACTCCAAGGGAGTCATCCACCAGACGAGTGAGGCGGTCATGCATATGATCCATATGGATCCTGACCGCTTCATTCATTCCCGGCGTAGTTTCACGCAAATCATGAGGTGCGGGCATTGAAAATGCCCAAGGACTGCGAAACAGGTGCTCATTGGCCGCTCTTTCCGGCCGTGTGGTGGGCTGTTGCCTCACTTGTTGCTCTGCTGGTGATCCACCAGCCTGTCTGCCACTATCACGACGATTATTATCGTCCTGATCGTCATTCCTACAATCACGTTCTCCACCATCGTTATTGCAACAAATTGGCTCCCTCCGCTCGTAGTGGTCACTACTATTATCACTACCACCCGGATTTCTGTCCGGTTCAGCAGTTCGAGCCGTGAATTGTTGCCGCATCTCATCGACAGGCGTTACACCCTCACGCCCTTCAAAGACTACCCCCTGGTCATCAATTAACGACTCACCATGATCGCGCAGGTCCTGGTTGCGTATTCTCTGGTAATTGATGCGTTCATTCCAGTTGTCCACTAGGTGGACGCATTGCACTACGTGTTGTGGTCATGTTCGCTCCTCAAGAATGTGGACTTCATCCACCTCTTCCTTGATTGTAACTTGCTTACAAGGTGTCTTAACCTCCTGCACTACAAGTAGTGCCTCTGGCTCTGCTGGAGTTGTCGTTACAGTCTCCACCTCAGACAATGCCTGCTGAGGCACTCCGCTAACAATGCATTGATGGTTTGCGGCGTTCTGACACCGAACGTAGTCTTGCTGAGACTCATTAGCCTGACGAGGCGCATTGAGCAATTCCATTGCGTCTGCGATTAATGGCGCTTGTCTGCGCACACTCATCTCACATTCTACTGAGTCGCCTGGAGTAGCCGTTGAGACTGCTGACCCTCACGCTGCTTTGCGCTTAAGGTATTCTACCACTTTGAGTTCAAAGATGCGCACAAACAATTCGATATATTTATTCGAATCTGCACGGGGTACATCGTGGCTCCTAGCAGCCAGCAACTGTAAGTGCTTGACTACATAAAGCTGAAGACGCTTTCACGTCGATTCCTTTGCGACCAACGGATATCGGTCCAACACCAGCTGTAACTGGACAGACAAGGTCGAATGCGACCTTTTGCTTTCCTCATCATCTGAGGACCCCAACTCGGACTCTAAGTCCATAACTCTCCTGAGGCCGTCATGCCTCACTTGCAGCTGTTTGCCAGCCCGTCTGTGCAACTCTGGAATTCCAGGCGCTGGTGACACCTTTTCCAACCCTACGACATTGTCGTCCTCCCTACTGACCACTATTGCTGGTCCTTGCTTCTGTCCTTGTGTCGTCAACGACGACGGTCCCGGTTCAGTGGCACATTGGCCACATATTCCAAATGCCGTTCCATTGGTGCAGTCCGGAATGGGGTGCTATGCGCAAACGCGCTGCCTTGTACCATTTCCGAGTACTGGGTAACGTCCGGTTGACCCTCAGAGGGAGCTGAAGAGCTCTCGGGCAATACTGGATACATTAGTGAAGGCATTTGGCTCACTGGCAGCGACACTCCTGAGACCGCGGATCTCTCTCCTGGTTTTCCACCAGGTCGTACAATGGACATCATCCATAATACAGATAGCCCACCCGGCATTCCAAAGCTTGCGCTGACATTGCGAGGGGTCTTTTTGTCCCGCTTTGGCAGAGGTTGGTATGCTGACGCAGATTGCGTCTTCACAGCTTGAAGCACAGGTAAGTCACCTGCGTCTGCAGCTGGGAACGGAGGATCCAGATCAAGAGAGCCAGTCATGGAAGCACGTTTTCAGCGTGATGCCAACAGAGATTCGAGAGGTTTTGATGATAGTTGCCTAGTCGGTAACAAGCCTAGAGTATAAAGCCGATAGCAGAAGATTTAAAAAAATGTAACTGGAGTTACGAGTTAGAACTATCTTGTGTGTATCACACAGTGCTAAATCAGACCGCAGTATCGGATTTGACTAGTACGTAGCGTGAAAACAAGATGTTGTCTTATGTAATACTCTACTAATTGATTATAGCGTCGTTGACACTGAGAATACGGATGACTCCGTTACACTGATGCAGATTGCGTCTTCACAGCCTGAAGCACAGGTAGGTCACCTGTGTCTGCAGCTGGGAATGGAGGATCTGGATCAAGAGAGCCAGTCATGGAAGCACGTTTTCAACGTGATGCCAACAGAAAATCGAGAGGTTTTGATGATAGTTGCCTAGTCGGTAACAAGCCTAGAGTTTAAAGCCGATAGCAGAAGATTTAAAAAAATGTAACCTGAGTTATGAGTTAGAACTATCTTGTGTGTATCACACAAGTGCTAAATCAGACCGCAGTATTGGATTTGACTAGTACTTAGAGTGAAAACAAGATGTTATCTTACGTAATACTCTATTAAATGATTATAGCGTCGTTGACGCTTGTAACATGGATGACTCCGTTACAATCAGTTTGTCATGTTTATTTGATGATCTTGTTGTAAGTTCTGATAAGAAATTAGTTTTACAATACGTTCATTCTGTTTTATGGATGCCTACCATAAAGGTTTGAATAGAGCCCAGGCTGCATGGGCTGCAAAAAAGTATAGAGGACACAGGGTAATTCCTGAGAAGATTCTTGAAGAGCTCTCAGCAGCTGGCATATAGTATAAATCAAGATGTATTTGTGCTAGCTAGGATAATGAAAATATAAGAGGAATGATGAACTGTCTGTTAGCGCTCAGATGCCCACAGATGATGAACGCGCCCTGGATCATACACCCACCGATGACAACACCATCAACCTCAATCACTCAATCATACCCTTTCACACTCCTTCACACTATCACACTATCACACTCGTTAGGGACACTGGCCCTATTGTCACCAGGGACAGAGGCCTCCATTGTTACACGACAGTATATATATTCCCCTTACTTTACTCATCCCTCAGTCAATTATATCGGACTGAGGGTGAGCCTTACGCGTACTTTTGATATGAACACGACACTAAAACGTACCTATAGGAATACTTACAAGCATTGTTATAGGTACACCAATATAGTCAATTATATCGGACTGAGGGAATACTTACAAGCATTATTATAGCATTGTTATAGGTATCCTGTTCTAACAGGTTATGGGCCTATATTGACAGCGATACTACATACTTTGCACCAAAATCCGATTGCTTAACGTTCTAGTGCTCAGACACTTGCTCCCCTAAGCCCGCATTTACACAACTATGGGATCACATACCTCTCCCACCAGCTCTTTTTTGGCGTCAGACTCTGCGTACCCATGCATCTGCCCAGCTAAGCTAAACGCCCACTGGTCAGCCTCCGAAACTCCTTTTGATTGCACCACCGGCGAATTCACCAGATGGTCGACAAAGTTGGAGATATTCTTACAACAGAGTGGCCTCGACAGGTACATCTTTGCACCTGAGACCAAACCCGAGCGTCTTATCCGACAGCCAAACCCAGTCATGGAACCCGTTGCTTATTCCAACTGGTTGTCAAACAACAACCTCATCATCGGTGTCATTCGTGCCGTGGTCTTGGATGCCGAGCAGGAAGGCCTTGTCACAGATGGTACTGCGAAGGAATGTTATGATGCCTTGAAAGCCAGAGCACAGAGAAAGGGCCCCATCAAGCAAGTCGCCTTAATTTGCGAGGCACTCTCTACGTATGCACCCGTCTCCGAGCCTATCAAACACACCACCTGAAAAATCTGTGATCTGATTGACCGCGCATTTGCCATTGGCACGATCGATAGGGACCTGCTCAAATGCATCGCCCTTCTTAATTCAATCAACGACAAGTCGTTTGAATCCATGCAGATGCAGATCTCGCGTGGTCTGGCCGACTCAACAAAGGACAAACCATACACCTCTGACGCCCGCAAGCTGTTTCAAACTATAGACAGCCTGGCAACTCTTTTGCGACCTGCCGACACTGCCCTCGCCGTGACCAGTACAAAATCCACGGCCGGTACACACAATTACGGCCTGGGATATCCTTGCTGTGCGCTCTGTTTAGGACTGGGACTCTCTTGACAAGGACACACCAAGGCGTGGTGCATCAGGCAAGGTGGAGGCATGGCCGGAAAAACCATCGAGGAGTCCAAAGCCGCGCGGAAAGCTGCATGAGGAGGAGGCAACAAGCAGAATGCTGCTTCAAACAACAGTGCACCCAAGAACGGCATTGCAGTCAAAGGTCTCAACAGACAGGTGTACATCATCGACATCACACACCTTCAGAAGGTACAGATCGATACCGCTGCAAAGGTTGAACAAAGGGCACCAGAACTTGCGGCAGTTGCCATGAACTCGACCGATTTCTTTGAATACCAAGGATTCATGGCAATCGAGGACAGTAAACCCAAGGGGGTAACTTCTATCAATTGGGGGAACCACGTAGCGCAAGACTGCAAAACAATTCTAGCCACAACTGTGGTCGCACCGCTGAACCAACTCGAACGTACTTCACTCATGTCATTGAACGAGAAACCCTTCTTCCTGGATTCCGGAGCGACCGTGCACATATCACCCTGCAGATCAGACTTCATCACTCTCAGGGCTATTCCCTCATGAACAGTCAAGAGAATCGGAGGTTCATCCATCGAGGCTGTCGGTATGGGACAAATCCGACTTCACATCCAAAATAAGGTGGAAATCATGCTAGAAAATGTGTTATACATACCAGCCTCCACCGTCTGTCTGATCTCCGTATCAGTGCTTGTAACCGGCATGAGGGCATCTATCACCTTCAGTGCGACTGGCATCACTATCCTTGATGACGTCAGTGGAATGCTCATGGCATCTGGCCCCCTCATTCCCGGAAAGCGACTCTATACCCTCAAGCTGCAGGCAGCGCTAGCCGAACACGCTCTGACGGCCATGCCCAAGCCAGTGAACCTCGACAAATGGCACTGGCGACTCGGCCACGCAAACTACCAAGTTGTGGCCAAGATGGCTCATGCCAGAATGCTCGAAGGTACACCCCATGCTTCCCTCCATGCACAACCAAAATGTGACCTCTGTATTCTTGGGAAACAGACTAAGTTGCCAGTACCTAAAGTGTGGGAGGAAGGGCGTAGGGCTACAAGGGTATTAGAGATTGTATGGATAGATTTGGCTGGCCCTATGCATGTACAGTCGCGAACTGGGAATAGATACATTATGGACTTGGTCGACGACTACACAAACATGCCATGGTCAATCCTTCTTAGGTCAAAGAGCAATGCTGTAACAGCCTTACAGGCCTGGCAGCGGGCCAGAATGCTGGAAACGGGTATGCAAATCAGCATATATCGCACTGGGCATGACGGAGAGCTTAAAAACCACAAAATAAGTAAGTGGCTGGCTTTGACAGGCACGAGGCATGAACTCGGTGCTCCATACACATCCCAATACATGGGATGGGTTGAGCGGATGCACAGAACACTCTTGGGTAAAGCAAGGACCATGCGGATTGCTGCAAAATGTCCTGAGTTTCTATGGGATGAATTTTACGCAACCATGGCACATCTGCATGCAAAAACCGCCACGAAGTCACTTGGAGGGAAGACACCGTTCGAACTTTGGTACAGACGTGCACCAGATTACTTGTATATGAGGGAAATTGGATGCAGAGCCTTCGTTCTCATAATGAATCAGTACAACCTGAAGATAAGTGCACACAGCAACGAGTGTATCCTCATAGGGTATGGCCAGAACACCAAGGCTTACCGCTGTTATAACCCAAAAACCCGCACCATGCACAAATCATTCCATGTGCAATTCATCAAGTGACACAATGCCCAGTCCAATGCAGACCCCATCCGCATGGCACCAAGCTGGGAAGACAAACCCACGTCCATACCTCAAGTCGAGAAAGCCTCAGCAGCCACCCCTTTCATTGTAGACTCTGACGACGATCTCTCCTTAGACCAACCGTTTATTGCGCCTCCAGAAGGAATTGAAGATATAGCCGAACCGAAGGTAAACGACCAGCCCATAGGCCTACAAAGATCGACTCGAATACCAGTACCCATGTTCAAAGCGGCGCCTGAGAACTCACCTACGACACGAGTGGAGCGAGCTGTACAAAATGCCAGAGAAGCAGGTGAGCAGACGCGAGCAACCCGAGCCGAAAGACGTTGAGAAGCTGTAGTCGCGTGGCAACCAGACGCCGACAACGCCACACCTCCCATGGACAACGACGCACCTAATGACAACATCCCAGATCTGGCTAATGTCGCAACACAGGATGACATCAAGCACCTTCTTAACGTGGTGGAGTCACTTGGCGACCCAATATCCCTGGAAGTGAACGACGAGCCCCGCATATGGAAAGAAGCTCAGAACTCACCGGATGCAGACAGGTGGGAGGAGGCTTATTGCAATGAGCTGGAATCTCTTAGGCAGATGGGAGTGTACAAGCTAGTCCCATGGGAGGAGGTACCCTCTGAACATAAAGTTCGAAAGGGCCGCCCAGTGTTCAAGATTAAACGGGACGAAACTGGCAAAATCACACGGTTCAAGGTACAACTCGTTTTCAAGGGGTATGAACAAGTATTCGGAAAGGACTACACTAAGACAACCTCGCCAACGGCGCGCATAGAATCATGGCACATCTTGCTGCATCTCGCTGCCGCAAAGAACTGGGACACCACACAGATCGACGTGAAGACCGCCTTCCTCTATGGGGTCCTCTCCGAGGACGAAATCCAATACATGCAACAGCCGGAGGGGTTCGAAGAACCTGGTAAGGAAAGGTGGGTATGGTGTCTACTGCGCGGCCTGTACGGCATGAAGCAAGCTGGACAAATCTGGAATAAGACAGTCAATGATAACATGGCAAAATGGGGTTTCACTCAACTGGCATGTGAATCGTGCGTTTATTTTAGAACGACTAACAGTGGAACTACAATCGCTGCCCTACACATTGACGACTTCCTATCAATAGCTAGCAGTAAATCAGAAAACGACTGGTTTAAGCAGCAGATGCGCACCGCATGGTCCATCTCTGACCTGGGTGTAACACTTCCAGAGGATTGAACCAACAACCTCAGGAAAACTGAAACTAGCAGGGCTTGAACCTGCATCGCATGTTACCATTACACCATAGTCCCATGTTACTACTTGCTTTTTCTTGTCAACTAGTACCATTCTAGCTCCAGTCAATAGGGGCTTAGGCATAACTCCGGGCTTTAACTAAGGTGTATTGACACACCCTTACACTCTCCCTTCTAGACTTGTTCCGGCAAGTCTCAGGATCCCAAGTGCGCCCTCCTTGTACCTTATCCTGATCACAGACCATGCATCCGGTATTTCATGACTTATAGGTCCCAGGGTAAAGGCCACTTTATGTCAGCGGATCAACCTAGATCATGACGCAGGCTTGGTCGCGAACATACAATGCTAGCACAGCCACTGTAGTTCCACCAAATGTAACACTTCCAGAGGATTGAACTGACAACCTCAGGAAAACTGGAACTAGCAGGGCTTGAACCTGCATCGCATGTTACTATTACACCATAGTCCTGTGTTACTACTTGCTTTTTCTTGTCAACTAGTACCATTCTAGCTCCAGTCAATAGGGGCTTAGGCATAACCCTGGGCTTTAACTAAGGTGTATTGACACACCCTTACACTGGGGCTCCCAAAGTACGTGGTTGGAATCGCGATCGAATGGGACCGCCATAACTCCATGGTTCACCTCTCACAAACAGCCCTGATTGACAAGATTATAACGCAGTTCAGGCAAAAGAACTCCACACCCCTCTCCCTCCCAATGGATCTGGGCCTAAAGCTATGAAGAGTCGACTGATCCACGCTACCTCAGGAGGAGATACTCGCTCTGCAGCGGACGCCCTACCGATCACTTGTTGGATGCCTGTTATATGTGGCTATTTCCACTAGGCCTGACATTGCATACGCAGTGGGGCAGCTTACACAGTTCGTCAAAACCTACGCTGCTACACATTGGAACACGGCTATACATCTAGTCCAGTACTTGAAAGGTACAAGGAATTTCAGGCTTACGTTAGGAGGAGAAGGCACTCCAGTCAGACTCGTTGGCTTCACGGATTCCGACTGGGCTAATTGCCCTGACACCAGGCAAAGCGTTGGCGGGTATGCTTGGAGCCTCAGCTCCGGCATCATATTGTGGGCTGCAAGGAAACAGAAGACGGTCGCTGCCTCCTTCTGTGAGGCCGAATATATGGCAGCCTTTGAGAGTGCACAAGAGTGCATCTGGCTCCGTGCATTACTCCAGGCAATTGGCCACTGTGAAGATATCAAGGCTCCCACACCTATACTCTGCAACAATAATGCCACCATAAACCTATCCGAGGATCCAACCCTCCACACTCATGTCAAGCACGTGGATATAAAGTACCACTTCTTACAAGAACAAGTACAGGCAGACAAAATCAGCATCAGATACATCAACACAAAATTCAATATCGCTGACCTGTTCACAAAGGCCCTTGCCATTCCCGCTTTTACCCACTTACGCGCACTACTCGGTTTGCAGGACGTGCACCATGATTCTACGCGAGGAGGAGATTCAGATGCAAGGTCTCGAGGTCTCAGTGAGGAGGAGTGTTAGCGCTCAGACGCCCACAGATGATGAACACGCCCTGGATCATACACCCACCGATGACAACACCATCAACCTCAATCACTCAATCATACCCTTTCACACTCCTTCACGCTATCACACTATCACACTCGTTAGGGACACTGGCCCTATTGTCACCAGGGACAGAGGCCTCCATTGTTACACGACAGTATATATATTCCCCTTACTTTACTCATCCCTCAGTCAATTATATCGGACTGAGGGTGAGCCTTACGCGTACTTTTGATATGAACACGACACTAAAACATACCTATAGGAATACTTACAAGCATTGTTATAGGTACACCAATATAGTCAATTATATCGGACTGAAGGAATACTTACAAGCATTGTTATAGCATTGTTATAGGTATCCTGTTCTAACACTGTCAGGGGACTCCTCATTTCTTCCTTTTCTCACTTCTTATCACTTCACTTTCCCTTCATTCATTCTCTTATTTCTTCTGACATTATTTCATTTTACTGTTTCTATTCTTTTAATACTATCTGTTAGTACTATTCTCAGCCCTTGAGGTGCTCTGGTTCTTTAGCTACCATTTAGACAAGTGTGGGCCCCTCAGCACTGCTTCTAGACTGCTTATATAAGCCAGAGTTTGCCAGAGTTGCCTCTTATTTATGCAATTGTTTGTGTAGGCAATTTTTGAGCTTTTAAGGTTTTGTTGTACTCTACAGTTGTTTTCCATGCTTCAGAGGCCCCAGAAGTGTCCAACCTGGCATAGAGAATCCCTAGACTTGTTCTCTTTGGATCTCCCTCTGCCAAGTGAGTAGTTATTATGATATTGTCAGTATATACTCTAATACACTTTGGATCTCCCTCTGCCAGCTGTGTGACTGAGCCACAACCTCTAGAGGTTGCCCTTACATGGACACTAATTAGAAGACTTGTCATAGCTAGTCACATGTCATGTGATGGCCACATTCCTGCATGAACCATATCTTATGAGTCTGCTTACTCTAATGTAATTCTGATTGGCCAGGCCACTCTGGGATATGGTTGAAAAATCCTCGACAGATGCCATGAGCGCTAATTCCAGTGCTAAACATTGTATTATCTTCTGATTGATTTGAATGTCAGGTCTGAGTGTATCTTGTCTTGTCATCATTGATTCTTTAGACTTCTGATTGAGATGCTTGATGATTGACAGTGTCTAGTGTTAACCCCTTTTAATATTGATTGGAGTTTGGTCAGAGTCAACTCTCCCACCATTGTGCTAGCACTATGAGTTCTGAGCCTCCTAGATTCTTGAAGTAGATGAATAGAGTGTGCTGAAAGACTGATAACCAATGATTAAGGTAAATGGATAAGCCCTGCAATAAAGCAACAGAGCTAGGGCTGCTCTGTATCCAAACTGGTTGCTAGAGTCTCCAGTATGTCAAGTGTTAGTCAACCTATAATGTTTCTTGATGTGCTTAGTCTGAGTAGAAGCCTATCACCAGCATTGTTGTCAACTGGAAGGCCAATTTGCCTCTCTTAGTAAACACCTCATATGAGGCATTGTACTGGGGCATTGCATCTCAAGCTCCCATCGAAGCCAGGAAGTACGGCATCATTACTGGCACATCACCTATGCCAGAGTAGTGTGCCATAGCACTAAACTGGGGCAAAGGATGTGTCCCCATTGTTCCCCTCACTATTATGGGGGCAAGTTGCCCCCATCCTAGTATTGCTTGGGGGCTGAATAGCCTCCCATACAGGGCCTGTTGGGATTGGCCCTTCAAGTAATGTGGTGCATAAGCATCTGCTACTGGTTGCTGGGGCAGATAACTGCCTATGAGTGCGTTTTGAGGCATAAAGTTGCCCTGCATGAGTTGTTGTGGCTGATAGCCACTGATTACTAGCTGCTGCAGTGGGTAGCCCACCACTAGTTGTTGCTGCTGCTGTGGGAAGCCCACAGTGTGTTGCAATTGTCCCTACTGAAGCACATTTTGGGGAAGTGGGGAAGCCATCTGTCTCCCCTCCCTTCAGCCAACAGTATGCCTAACAGTGAAAACTCAAGTCCACTCTATTGCTGCTGCTGCTGCTGCTGTTCAACTGGGTCCATGGTTGAAGAAAGAAAGGAAAAAAAGAAATTTCAAATTTTATGACATGTCTCAGCCACAGTTGCTGACCAACTCAGCCAAGCTACAATCAGCACTGGCATGCTTATTTAACTGATGTGGGCACTTAATGCCCTTCAACTCCAAATAGCGGTCAAGTGCTGCTAGCTTGGAGCAATGGGAGTATGGCTCCCATGTTGTGTCCCTAAAAGACCAATATACCTCAAACTCAAGCATATTTCGCTCAGTCCACTAGTGCCCAATTATGCACTCAATGAACTATTTGTCATTGTTCCATGCCCCAAAGCTATAGGGGCCTGGGGTCACCCTGTTAGGAAACAACATGTCATCAGACACGTCATACAGTCACAGCAGCGACACATAGAACCTTGGAATGATTCATTGTTCCTGCAATGTCTGAGGCAGCTCCAGCACATAGTTGGAGGTACTAGGCTCTGCACTTAGCACTTGGTATGGGCCTACCCATTTTGGGCAGAGCTTACTTGCCCATCCCTTGGGCAACCTCAGATTACACGTAGACAAGTAGACCAATGCTCCCACTAATATAGGCAGATCCTTCCACCTGTGGTGATTGGCATGTTTTGCTTAAAAGATTCATGTCTCAATAATAGCATCATGCACAGACACTATATTCTCTAGGGCCTGTCTGGTGAACTCAACTACTCCTTAGTGGGCAACCACATCTGCATGAATCTCATGCAGCATGGAGGGCACGTACCCTCCATTGAGCTCAAAGGGTGCATATTCTGTAGCCTCTGAGATACTCATGTTAATCACAAACTCAGTGGATCAGAGCAGACCACTGCCTTCAGGATCTGGCCTATACTGCAGTTGGCCTGCTCAGTTTGCCCATCCATCTGAGGATAGAATGATGTCAACATCAGGAGTTTGGCTCCTAACA
Organism: Termitomyces sp. MG16; assembly: GCA_003313075.1. Lineage (NCBI taxonomy): Eukaryota > Fungi > Basidiomycota > Agaricomycetes > Agaricales > Lyophyllaceae > Termitomyces > Termitomyces sp. MG16. The sequence continues at coordinate 47,325 of QGOA01000091.1, forward strand.
GCTTGTGGTGTTCCCTCTACCATTGTGATGTGAATTTTGAGTCACAGTTGCTCATGATGGTACTAGGCAGCCCATGCAGCCTAATGATCTCCCTAAGGTAGATCTACAACAACTCCTTAGCTGTCAGCATTGTTTACACTGGTATAAGGTGCACCATGCTTGTCATTCAATATATCACTACCCAGAGGTAATCAAACCCTCTTGACTCAGAGAAAGGACCTATGAAGTCCATCTCAATGGAGTCCCACAGCTTAACTGGTACCAAAAGCTGGTGCAGCTTCCCAGCAGGCAGTTCAGGGGGCAGTTTGGCTCTCTGACATGCTGTGCAGGATGCACAGAACTTGGTCACCTCCTGGGCTATGCATGGCCACCAATACCATCTCCAAATGTACCCCAACATTTGTGTGGCACTGAAGTGCCCCACCAGTGCATGGGCCTGGTCCAGTATACACATTACAATAGTTCATGCATGGAGAAGGCAAATTACTGCCATTCCTTAATGATTCTCCATTGTGATTAACTTGTCAGGCCTCTGCCTGAACTGAGGATGGTCATTGGGATTGGTGATTACTTTGGCAAAGAGGGAGTCATGTCCATACTCCTGCACCACTTTCTTATGGAAGTCATCCTTCCCCAAGCTAGGTGGCTGAGACAAAGACAACTCACCTTCCAGCATGTCAGCCAGAGTAACTGGTTGATTGGGGCACTTGGGTTCCCCATGCGAGGCTGATTTCCTGGCCTTGTTTTCCTTTAGCAGCTTAGCAGCTATGTCCTGCTCTTTACGCTGCTCTCTGAGGTGAGTACTTTGCCTTTGTTTATTGTCATATATCGTGCATACATTCTGGACATGTTCTTTGATCTCCTGGTACCAATAGGGAGGTAAGTCCTCTCTGTTTAAGTCTATGTGGCAATCTGCCTGCACATACTCATGAGGCTCATGAGCCTCCCTAACTACATGACTCTCAAAGTAGCAAGACAAACAGTCAGCTACCTTATTGAGTTTACCTTTAACATAGATGATGTTGAATTGGTATCTCAACATATAGTCAATCCACTATTGCTGACATAGTAACAAGTTCACCTGAGTTTTGAAAAACTTAAATGCTGTCAGGGGACTCCTCATTTTTTCCTTCTTTCACTCCTTATTCCTTCACTCTCCTTTCATTCATTTCCTTATTTCTCCTATCATTCTCTCATTTTGTTGTTTCTATTCTCTCAACACTATTTGTTGGTACTATTCTCAGTCTTTGAGGTGCTCTGGTTCTTTAGCTATCATTCAGACAAGTGTGGGCCCTTCAGCACTGCTTCCAGATTGCTTATATAAGCCAGAGTTTGCCTTTCTGACTTCTAAAGTCCAGAGTTTTCCTGCCTTATTTGCACAGTTGTTTGGTTAGTCAATTTTTGAGTTTTTAAGGTTTTGTTGTACTATACAGTTGTTTCCCATGCTTCAGAAGCCCCAAAAGCATTCAACCTGGCATAGAGAATCCCTAGACTTGTTCTCTTTGGATCTCCCTCTGCCAGGTAAGTAGTTATTATGATATTGTCAGTACATACTCTAATACACTTTGGATCTCCCTCTGCCAGCTGTGTGACTGAGCCACAGCCTCTAAAGGTTGCCCTTACAAGTGCCTTGTGATTACTAATGATGTGGATGGGATATCCTATCAGCTTATTCTCCTATTTGAGGAGAGCCTTAAGTATGGCTAGAGTCTCTAGTTTGTGCACAGCATAGTTTTGCTAGATGGTTGTGAACTTTTTTAACATGAACCCTGCTGGATGACATGTCTGCCAGCTGCTTTCCTGGCCATACATGGCCCCAACACCTGTCTTAGATGCATCACAGATGAGCCAGATGAGCTCATCCCATCTGGGGTTAATTGGTCAAATCACTAGGGTCTTTGTACAGATTTGTTTGACCATTTTGAAGCACCACTAGTGCAGTGGCCACCAATTGAACGGTGACCTGTTCTGCATTATGGCCATGAGTGGCCCTGTATATGCTGTCACATCAGGCAGAAAGCTCAATATGTAGTTGACAAGGCCAACAAAGCGTTGAATGTTATTATAATTTTGTAGTATGCACCACTTCTGAATATGATTGAGCTTGTCTTGATTGGGGTGAATACCCCACTCATTAATGACATGTCCTAAGCAGTCAATACTTTGAGCATAAAGCTCACACTTTTTCCACTTCAAATACAACTTGTACTTGCATAGTTATTCAAAGATGACTCTGAGGTGCTGTTTGTGCTCCTCCATAGAATCTGAATAGATGAATATGTCATCTAGGTAGATGTGCATAAAGCATCCTATTACATTTCAGAATATAGAGGTCATCAACCTCTGAAAGGTCACAGGGGCATTACAGTTTCCAATTTGCATAATGTTGCTCATAAACGTGCCTATAATTGAGGCAAACACAGTCTTGGATATGTCTTTAGTGTGGATGTGTACCTGCTTGTAGGCATTAGTAAGATTGATTTTTGAGCAATACTTTGCTCAAGCCATGTCTTCCTGGATCATCTCTTGATCTGGTAAAGGAGTTGTGTTCTTTATGATATTATCATTGTGCTGATACACATCAAGGACAGTTTGAAGGATTCCATCCTTCTTTGGAATGCACAGTAATGGTGCAGCCTGAGTAATGGTGCATGGTGACCACTATTGAGCATTCAAATAGCAATTAGTTTTATTGCATAGTTGCTCCTAGAGTGCATGCAGGCAGTGTGACAAGTGGTATTTATACTGCTTGCTCTTGTCTATGAGATTGATCTTATGGTTTACTTTCTGCTATGACAGGAGCTCCTTCTTGGTCCCATTGACCATGTTGGCAAATTTGTCTTGCCATTGCTGATGCAACTAAGGGATGTTGTCTTCACAAAAGCTTGTTGCCTTCTGTTTTCTCTTCACATGCATTGAGAAAAGTACTTCCACTGTATTTGATGGTGGACAAGGCTGTTGTCCATATTGCTCACGAACCACAAGCACCTGATCAACACTGTCATTGGGTATGTGCAGCCATAGCAAAGGGTCCACTCTTGCTGCCTTACAGGCCATGAGGATCTTCCCTTCATGTATGATTGAATAGGCCATGGACACTTCATCTATAGCTAAATAATGATACATTAGTGTGATGGTGGTCTATATTTGGTGCACATTTCATGCACAAGTAGCTGCCACTAGCTTGTTCTACTCCTGCAGCATTTGAGGGTTGTATGTCCTATCAATAGAGATGATGCACAATTTTGCACACATATCTAGCAAGGATACAAAAATGATACTCTCTTCCTCGAGATTATGAACCATATACAAACACATCTACACTTCACGGTGGAGCAGCAGCTTGTTTGTTTTACCAGACCTACCAGGTCCAAAGTTATTTGCATTTTCAAAAAGTAGTTGTTGATCACGACTATCCTAGATCAGGCCCACAAAGTAGTAGGCCACTTCAGAACTTAGAAAATGTTGAATTATGTACGTTGCTGGTATTAGTGGCCACAAATAGCCAAGGAAACAAGTCAATTCTGCTTGACATATGAGCCATGTCAACAGTTGAAAGCTTCGACCTTGAAGCCACCAGGGAAGCTTCATTCACTTCCAATTCTAGTCAAACCCTAGGACTCAATTAGGATGGACTTTATTGGTCTATTCCCTGAGTTAAAGGGTTTTAATTATCTGTGGGTAGTAATCTGTTGAATGACCAGTATGGTCCATCTCATCCCTGTGAGGATAACTATGATAGCCTCAGACTTATCATGAATCTATCTCAAGGAGATAGTACACCTTGGTCTGAGAGCAGAGCTTGTAGAGCTCTGGGCTGCATGCCCAAAGCAATGAGCAGGCCTCAAAGACTGGAAAGTAATTGCTAAATGATTACCAGAGGGCATAGTCAGAGACATAAGAACATGTGAGAGAGAGCAGGAGCAGGAGCATAAAGCACACAAAAAACTTGAAGTGAGTTTAGAGAGATGAGAGTTTGAATGACAAGAGCACAAAGTCATGTGACCAAAGGGCATCAAAAGGTGTTCTGCATTCATCCTGTGACTCCTTTTAAAAGACATTTTGTGTTACATACTTATAAAAGACGATTTGTGATATTTTGTCATTTACAATGTCTGTTTGTAATAATATATGTTTAAAAATCCTCCTAGTCTGGTAGACCATAGAGTTTTGGCAAAGAATTCCAAACATGACAACACTTGCTTCAATGAGCTGCACAACTCCATATTCCACATTCCATGCACAACAATTGATCCCAAAAAAGTTTCCAATCTGTCAGTGCTTCAATACATGTGAAACAATTTTGACATGAATTTTCTAGGACTCAAACACAAATAATATCTCATCCAATATCGCAAGAAAATGATGTTGTATATTTGACAGGTGCTTTGTCAAGCCAACTCCAGATAAAGTCTTTTTGCATTTTAAAGAGAGCCTCATGTACGATCACATACATTGTGCATTCTACATTTAGTAGAAGAAATATGCACCTGTTCAACATATCATGTGATATTTATATCTAAACAGGAGATTAATAAGTAATCCTATTCTTGCAGTCACCACTGATGGTGGGCAGAACACCCACAACCTATAGGGCGACTCAGCAGACACTTTGGATGTGCAAGCATTTAATGTGGATTAGTCAGGACCCAAGGCTCAAGATTGAGGTTGGAGCACCAATCAGCCCAGGAATGAGAATGAGGCCCAGAAAGCTGAGACCTCACAATATGATGGCCATGAGATAAGATGCCAGGAGGACTAACTTCCCTAGTGATGCAGTTGCTAGAAGAACTGCAACAGTCCAGCCGATTGGTGTCCAAAGGGCCTCCTAATGAGGTTAGACAGTCAACAGGTGTCCAGAGCATCTCAGAAGTAACCAAATCATTGGTACAGACTAGAAGACATGTGTCTTGAGCTAAAATAGTGGGGCCAAGTGGGCCGTGGCAAGCTCAATGCCCACCAGGATAGCGGAAGCCCACATAGAGGAGGTACTAGAGGAGGATGCAATCTATAAAGCAGGCAATGCAGAAAATTGTTTCTCGTGCACCTCAGCAGTAGATGAGGTCCAGAAGATTGCTGATCTCCCAGAGAAGGTTGCTGAGCCATCTACTAATAATGACACCGGAGCAGAGAAGCAGCAGTTGAAACCTGCTTATACTGTGCACCTATAGATGTTCTAGAATCTACACACAGAGGTAATGAAATACACCATCCAGGTATGACTTGAACAATATGTTTCAGCGCATATAGTAGCACTTAGGCAACAAGGGCATGAAGTGCTCACTATATTCAGTACTAAATATGCTGATTTGATGGTGAGAGTTCTCATCCTAGAACCCCAGATGTACTTGCAGTATAAGGCTGCAAGACAGTCAGTGGTGTCAACCCCCTGGAGCCATACTTCTGAGAAATGCTCAGCATGTTATAATCAGGACATTGGAGTCGAGCTAGTGGAGGCACTAGCACAGGTGCAGGAAGTGCCCAAGGCAAATCTGATGAGTACCTTTTATACTCCAGCAAGATAAGAGTGGCATGAGAAGCCCCCACACATGCATAACCAAAACTCTAGGACAGAGATGTCAGATCTGGAAGAACAAGCTAGTACTGCTTACAAGGTGAAGAGCAAGACATCCTTGATGCCATGTGTACCCATGGCAGAAATATTGAGCAACAGAGTTGCATATCAACATATGCACAATGGCAATCTCAGGACTAAGAGACAGTCCTTTATTGAAAATCAGGGCATTGTATTCAAGGGCACTAAGCCCATTGACAAGATGCATTGTCAATTTGTAATGCAGGGCCAGGAGAATCAATCTTCTTCAAAACCAGGATGATACAACAATCATGATCAAGGAGACTTCTCCAATTGAGATGGCGCCACAAGACGTGATGCCCCTGGTAAGGGCCAGGACGAGCACCCTAGATCAACTCTCTAAAATGAAGGCAATTATACCCATAGTTGAGGAGGCTCAGGATATTTGCTACAGGGTGAACAAGTAAAATCACTTCCCCAAGCCACTGATTTAGCAACTCAATCTCTAGGCCAGCGAGAGACCATTTGTATGCATTGTGAAGCCATGCACAACTGCCTTCATCAAGTAGTCAATGATGCCTTGAGAGTAACTTTACGGTTACCAGATAGGGTGAAGCTGCATAAAGCAGACAGTAGGCACATTTACGCCTACTCAGATGCTTCTAAGTTTAATGACTTGGAGGACTGGGCTATGGACATATGCACCCACCTTGCCATGTGGTTGTATGAAGGTGACCATATGGAATGAGAATGAATTTTTGTTCTGCTCAAGTTTTTAGCTAGAAAGGCCATAAGTTGGTTTTACAAGTAGTATTGCATGTCAACTGGGTCCAGTATGATTGGACATTCAAGAGAGTTCTTACAGGACTGTATGACTGATTTGTGCATCCCTCAATGTTGCAGGATGCCAGGAGGGACTTCCAGTCTGCCAAGTACACTAAGAAGTTGGGTGTACAAGGGTTCTATGATACTCTTAGTGACCATGCCCAAAACATGGCAGTATACTTGGATGGGTACACTATGCTTGACACATTCTTGGATGGTATACCAGCAGACATGCACCACTATCTGATATGTGAGGACAGGTTGTCCCCAGAGGTCAATGATGTTGAGGAGTTTGTGGCATATGCCATAAGGTATGAGTAGTCTCTGAAGACTGCTAACCACTACAAGCATTGTAGTAGCCATAAGAGAGGAAGTAGACAACCTATGCCTGCTGTGGCCCCTCCACAAGGCCAGCATATAGGTGTAAGGGTGACCTCTAGAGGCTGTGGCTCAGTCACACAGCTGGCAAAGGGAGATCCAAAGTGTATTAGAGTATGTACTGACAATATCATAATAACTACTCATCTAGCAGAGGAAGATCCAAAGAGAACAAGTCTATGGATTTCCTATGCCAGGTTAGACGCTTCTGGAGCCTCTGAAGCATGGAAAACAACTGTACAGTACAACAAAACCTTAAAAACTCAAAAATTGCCTACACAAACAATTGCATAAATAAGAGGCAAACTTGCTTGTATGGGCCGTTGCTAGCACGGCATGTCCGAGATCTATTTGTTGACATTGTTTCATAC
>QGOA01000096.1:0-13133 GCA_003313075.1 Termitomyces sp. MG16
GCGCTTAGCGAGAAGCCTGATGATCTATCAGAAACTGACGGACAGCTTGGCGTTTGACCTTGGCGTCTAACATCGCTTAGCGTCTCGATTTGGCGCCCGACATCGCTTAGGTGCTCTGACGGACAGAAGGGTGATGGAGTGATGGTTTAGCTTCGCGATCTGTCGCCTGGCGTCGCTAAGGCTCTTGAATGGGCGGTAGGGATCTGAAACCGTTGGAGCTACCCCTTTGAAATTTTCCAGTTTACCGCGCTCTGGCGTCATTAGCCACTGGCGACGGCGAACTCATTGTAGTATAAAAGTACTTACCGACTTGTACATAGAACAACAGAACAATAGACCACAGTTTACTCCCCTTTCCTCAGTCTCCCTTACGCTCAAGAGCTCATTTACGCTACGGTCGGCAACGTCGAACTCATCGGCAGTTACAGACGCTCGCCAACACTCAACACACTCGCGCCTTGCAACTACGGCAGGCATTATCGACGCTTAGAACTTCGCTAAGCTTATCGTGCTCTTGCCGCTTACCTTTGCCGTGTTCACTTACCGCATTTTCCTTAGGCGCTTTACCTTAGCGCTTGACACTTGCCGACCCCGTTACCGACTTTTCCCCTTTTCCACAGACGCGTTCTCTGGGACCTGCCCGGGACTCCTCATATCACTTTTAGCGCGCCCAACGCACACTCTTGGTACGGTAACACAATTCCTACATTTGTTGCTGACCAAACTTTGGGCGTCATCAGCGCAATAAGCGCATTGCAAAGAAGAAGGTGATTTGCACCAAGGAGCTAAAGGCCCAGAAGTATAGGGCTGAGGATGAATGCTCGGGGAGGATCCCCAATGGCTTGGGGATGAAGGTGTGGGGTCCGCTCGATATCGAGCGAATGAACTCGTGCTTTAGAGGAGCACTCAGCCATTGCACCTATTATTCGTATGCCACGAATACGGTGCTGATGGGAGCTGATGCCAATAGAGCGGCATCATATGAATATTCCTCTGGCCATCCTGTCCACATCCCGGGCACAATTGTGTATAAGCATGCCCCACGCGGTCTTCCCCGCACTCCGCTAGAGCTGGACCGGCTCTATAAGTATTATGCAAATGTGCATGTCCCGCGTCGCGACAGAATCGTCGCGTATATGTTGATCACAGAGCTCCAGATGTTCGCGCAGCGGACAGTTGAGGCTCTGCATGATCGAACCATGCAGCTCCTGATGAAGGAGCCTAGGTACCAAAAACTTGTCAATCCGATGCAGGGCCCTGACGACCTCGCTCTTGTCAAGCGACGACACATTCCAGGGCGCTTCTTGTGCACAAAAGACGATGGCACCACGGTGTTGCGCGTAATGCACGCTCAGGATCCAGCCACACCGTTCGACCTCGACCAATTGGCGCAGTACATGCTGGTCTTTGGCCGACCTGGGTTGGAAAATACCTATCAAGGTATCGCCGTGGATCATGCCTATTGCATGCACTGGCGGACCCTCTTCGGGTTCGCCTTATGTCGAGCTCTGTGCGCTAACAGCGCAGCCAAGCCGGTGATCGTGCGGCACATGACCCTCGTTGTGGCCTGTGCCCGACGACCATGCACGGAACTTTTCTGACAACGACGCATTACGTGTCCTTCTACACAACCGGATCCTGCTGGAATGGGTGGACCATGCGTACACGTACGGCGTAGTCTTCCTGGAACAGCAGTTCCATTCCCCCACGATGTCAATGGACATCTTTAAGCAGGTTGATGACGAGCGCATGGAGCGCCTCTTCAAGTATGGCACCCCTGCCGCAATCCCACAATGGGATGGATGGCAGGAGATGACTGAAGACGATCACTATCATCTTATGTTCAAGCACCACGAGGAGAGCAAGCTCCCGGAAAACCCTGAGGCCAACGGCCTCTATTACTTGATTGGCATGGACCCGAATCGGGTCAACCTCCTAAAACGCTTGGCAGCGCATGACCTGCCAACAGCGGACATGGACCCAGGCCGGGTCAATCTCCTGTCACGCACGGCAGAGCAGAGTACGCTCACCACCACAGCTTCAGCGATTAACATCGCACTAACAGAGCCTATGGTGGTAGACACGCCTGCAGTTGAGGGGCCTATAACCCCACCGAGGACGGAATCGGCGCCTCCCCCTCCCGTGATTAACGTCGCACTGGAGGAGGAGGCAATGGTGACTGAGACGGGCGTGGTTGCGGGAGCATCGTCATCCGGGTCCTAGACCCATGTATACTTTATTGTGTATGTACTTCCGAGTATTTCACTCGAACTATTTCAGCTGATACGCACTCTAGAGTTGCGTGTAGATACAGCGGACCCAGAGGAGGGGTCATCCTTTTATGTTTTTTTTTTATTTTGTTTATACATAACATTTTTTATCTACTGCTGGTGCAACCTGTGCCCTTGTCTGATAAGGACTGTCTCCTATTGTGTCCAGACGACACATCTCCATTGCGCATGAGTGCTAACGCCTTGCAGCCACGCCATACGCGTGTATTCATCCGTTGCTTGCACTACCGTGCATCTTTCATCTTGCTCTACCTCCCTTTCTAAAGACCGAGTATTTGGTCTCATTGGGGGGTATGTAACGGAGTCATCCGTGTTCTTAGCGTCAACGACGCTATAATCATTTAGTAGAGTATTACGTAAGACAACATCTTGTTTTCATTCTAAGTACTAGTCAATCTGATACTGCGGTCTGATTTAGCACTTGTGTGATACACACAAGATAGTTCTAACCTGTAACTTCGGTTACACTCACTATTGGCTTCTATGGATATAATCGCTAGACAAGTGATAGATTTGCAGCGCTGTATGGAAGACCTCAAATGCTTACACAAGACCGTATTCCAGACACGTCAACAAGCAGCGCTACGATTCAAAAGTAAGCATAGTGCCACTATAAGGGACTATAACTTTACAACAGGAGTGCTGGTCCTTATGAGAAACTCGAAAATTGAGGTAACACACAACAAAAAGATGTGACCACGGTACCTAGGACCACTCATAGTAGTTTCCCATAATAGGGGAGGAGCCTATGTGCTTTGTGAATTGGATGGCTCAGTTTTGCATTACCGGTAGCGGTGTTCTGACTCATTCCCTACTTAGCACGTGAACACATTTTTCTACCTTTGTTGGTGCTGGACATTGACACTGCTAAACTCCAAGAACTAGAGGAGACCGAACTAGTGGACGAGGACAAAGTCACACTAGAAGAAGAAGACAATCAGTAACAGGATACAATGGGGTAGGGCACTGATGATGCCCAAAGTTTGGTCAGTAACAAATATAGCTATAGTGTTACCGTACCAAAAGCTTGCGTTGGGCATGCTAAAAGTGATGTGAGGAGTCCTGGGCAGGTCCCAGAGAATGCACCTATTAAAATAAGGTAAAGTCGAAAAGGGGTCGGCAAGTGTCAAGCGCTAAGGCAAACGCACCTAGAGAAGAAGCGGTAAGTAAACATGGCAATGTAAGTGGCAAGAACACTGTAAGCTTAGCAAAGTCTAAGCATTGTTAATGCCTGCTGTAGCTGCAAGGCACAAGTATGTTGAGGGCTAGCAATAGTTTGCAACTGCCGATGACTTCGACGTTGCTGACCGTAAATGAGATTTGGACCGTAAGGGAGACTGGAGTAAGTGGGCAGGAAACTCTGTTCTGGTTTGTATGTACAAGTTGGTAAGTATTTTTATACTACAAGGAGTTCACCGTCGCCAGTGACTAACAATCGCCAAAGTGCGGTAAACTAGAAAATTTTATAGGGGTAGCTCCAATGGTTTCAGATCTCTACTGTCCATTCAAGACCCTCAGCGATGCCAGGCAGCAGATTGCAACGCTAAACCATCAATCCATCACCCTTCTGTCTGTCCAAAATACTAAGCGGTGTCAGGCGCCAAATTGAGGCACTAAGCGATGTCAGATGCCAAGGTCAAACGCCAAGCTGTCCATCAGTTTTTGATAGATCGTCAGTCTTCTTTCCAAGCACTGTCGTCAGTGACTGATGCCATCTGTCAGTTGTCATTCTGTCTGCCATTGGCGCTATTATTGATCAGATCTGCTTCTTGCTGTGCACGGCCATCAAATATTGCCAAAATTGGTTAATTAGTGCGCACTAAGGTATCCCAAGCCAGTGCCATGTTGCCGTAGCCTGCTGTTGATGTGCTAATCCTGTATGGGGTCCTATCAGCACTAGACCTTAGTGCCTTGCACTTCACTCATGAAAAGAACCACCAAGCATAAATAAGCATACTATTCAAAACTACAGAACAAACAATAATTGATGAATTGGCTACATTAGGCCCTATGGCGAGGACCTCTGACATGTCCACTGGGGCGCCTAGGGTGCTGCCTGTGGTGAGGTAGTGTGGGTGAAGGAGGTGGTGCAGGTGGTAAGAGAGGCAATGAAGTGGAGGAGGCAGTTCTGGGGAGAAAAGTGGAGAAGCCGGGTGGAGGAGACACATAGATGGGGGCAGGTGGCACTCCAGCTCCGAAGCGAGGAGCTAGAGGTGTAAAAGGAATAATAACGTGCTTGAGCATGGTGGCACGAACGTCCTCAGTAATTAGGTCTGGCAAGGGCAACCACTTCAGCACCTAGGGAGACAGGGAGTTAGCAAACCAAAGAGGATGAAAGGAAAAAGGAACTAACAATGTTATCCATTTCAAGGAGTAGGAACTCCAAGCACCTTTGGCTACCAGAAACAGGAGGCTGGAGGGACACGTAAAAGGTACTTAACTACGCCACTTATAGAAACTTACCACATTTAGGAGCCATTTGGTCTCCACAAGCCACTTCTGGGTCATAGCCAGAAGTAAATGGTAGCACCAAATCAGGGTAAGAATGTTGCCATTGTGGTGTCAAATACCGCCTGGGGGCAGTCGAGCAAAAAACATCTCGAGGCGGTCTAACACCTCGGGACAAAAGACTGGAGTAGTATTGTTGAGAAGGAAGAAAGGAGTAGGCATTGCGCTAACTCTGACATAAACACTAGGCCCAAAATCTCAGATATATACCTAGCGACATTGTGCAGAGTCGAAGGGACTTAGGAAACAGAACTTATGCGGCACCATCATGAGGACACGATAACAATGATGTATCTCATAAATCTACAACACAAGAAGCAAAAATCTGGGAACCTGTCAGGCCGGTGGCACTATGGAGAAAATGGAATTGCCTCACTAAAGCAACACGGGGGGGGCAAAGAGCAGACACGTGACAAGTCAAGAGGGGCCAAACCAAGAAATATGCTTGCTCACAACCGCTGGACCCTCAAGAGGATCATGAAAAAGATGAGTGCCAGTATACTTGTGAGGGGACTGGAAGCAAAATGCCATTGGACACGGAAAAAGGAGAGGTGATGGCTCAGTAACTAATCAGGTAATAGCTTTCCTCTATTAAAAGCTGAAGGCGATCTGCCATGTCCTCAGTGGCGATTTCCTAGATTTGGGTGACTATCAGAAGGACATGGTAATGTGCCAGGAATAGCAGCACACGCACATAAAAAGCCTGGCTCCATGTGGCCTCTGTACCAAAACGCATTAACAGGGACGAGTCTCCCCAAATTTCACAAGCGGCATGCAGGAGCTGGCAGCGACGACCCAATTCAACCACCTCATCGGCCAACTTAGAGATACCCTCAGGAGGGTAGTGGTGAAAGAACGAAGTGGCCCAGTCCAAAAAGGTGGGAGGATCCATGGCAATATAGGCACGATCACAGCTTTGAGTCCACACGCAACCAGATGGGGTGGCCATCGTGAAGACTGATGGAGTTGAGTTGATGCATAAGTAATTTATAGGATATAGGAAGTGTTTCAACTAGCAACAGCGTGGGAGGACTTTTCTCAAGGAACCAGGACCCTAACAGGAGCGCTAGCCAATTAGAGGCACTTGACTCATTCTGGGATTGCCCAAAAAGGAAGTTGACATTTGATGTTTAGTGCTTACTCACATCATCACCAAATAAATATAAGCAACTACTGGTTTTCTATTTCTTTATATGCTATACTTCTTGCATGGATCCACTTATTTATGTATTTACAAACAGTACCCATTTTTACTTAGTCTGGCACTGTAATGGCTATTGGACCGCACCAGCAAAGAGGTTTTTGCGCTATGATGATCTACTGAGTGTTTCCCCTTTTTTCTTTAGTTTGTTTATTTTGATTGCTTACAGACTGAAGTGTTGGTATCAAAAGAAGAGGGGGCATTTATTTGGATAAAGAGGGCTACATCAAAAACTACGTATCAACCAATCACACAATCAAAAAGTCCAAGAAGAGCAAAGCACTATGGGCCAGCAACTACGCATCAAACGTGAAAAGGGCAGTGATAGGCTTCTACTCGGACTGAGCGCATCAAGGGACATTAGAGGCCAACCGACACTTGACGTACTCTAGCAACCAGTTGGGAATATAGAGCAGTTCTAGCTCTGGCAACCTACTACAGGACTTAGCCATTTACTCTAACCACTAGCTACCAGGCCTTCAGCACACTCTATTCACCTATCCCAAGAATGAAGGAGGCTCAGAACATATAGCGCTAACACGATGGCAGGAGAAGACTCTAACTAAACCCTGATCACTTCCAGAAGGAGCCAGCAGCAGGTGCTGCCATTTGATGAGGCACTTCAATCAGAAGTCTAAAAGGATCAATGACGGCGGCACTGGATATACTTAAATCCGACATCTGGATCTGTCAGGAACTGATACAATGAGTAGCACTGACATTAGTGCTCATGGCATCTGTCAAGGATTTTCTGACCATACCCCGGAACAGCCTGGCCAATCGGAGTTATAGTAAAAGTGAGCAGACTCGTACAATTCTAAGTCAATATAGAGTCGCCACTGATCGCCGTGGGGCATAACGCCGTTGGTCGCTGTCATCCATGTGCAAAAGGTTGCCGTTGACAGGTCGCCATTAGAGGAAACCACGAGGAGAGGCGCTAGGAGGTAGCGCCGCAGACGGACTTTTAGCTTGGTAAACACGGTAGCGCATAGTATATAAAATAGCTACTTTACATGTATATAACAACAAATCATAACCTCTTGAGCACACAGTTACACTTAGCGTTCAAATCACGCTAGCTTTCTTTGACTCTGCCACTAAGTCAGGTGCTAGCCTCATCTATCTTGTCTTCATCGTTTACGGTGCCACCTACGGGCACAATACGCTGCGCTACTTGTCTTTTCTTCAATATCTTTGTTTAAACTATGACGCTTACCGTTTGCCAGGTAGCCCCCAAAGCGCTATAATTTAGCGCATCATTTTATCACCTCCGCTTGAGCACACCGGGACCCTGTCAGGACTCCTCACAACTACGCACGCCAAGCGCTGGAGACAGCGTTGTACTGCGTATACGTCCAGCGTACCCAACCACAGTTGGCGTCATCAGTGGAATCACCTAGAGAGAGCAAATCTCCATCCTGAATTTGGTTACTCACTTGCCACTCGAGCGCATCAGTGAGATCATCATGAAGACCAAGCGAAAGGGCCTCATGACATGCTAAGATATCAATGCAAGGGTGCAGAAGGGCCAGGTCACGTCTAACGGTCTCAGTAGCCTCATCAACGTGGAGAAGTTGTTGGCAAAGGTCTCCAGCAGGATGAAGGGGAGTGACGGGGTAGAAAAATTGGTTGCCGAGCCAAGGAAAGGTGTTGCCAGTGATGCGCATAGCTGGGGCAGGGGTCCAGAAGAGATCAAACTAACCTGAATCAGCAAAAAGAAGAAAATAATTTAGGAGGGACTCACGCAGACAGTAACGGGGGCACAGGGTGTCCATTCATAGCACTCATCACTGGAAGACATGGCTCTGATGGAAGAAAGACTCACACTGTAAGAGAGCAAGTATCTTCAGTGGCGCCAGCACTCACTCTGAGGCACCAAGGTCTCTTCAGACTGAGGGGCCTCAAAAGTTTTGCGAGTGCTGGAAATAGTGGAAGGGCTGCAAGGAGGAGTCGTGGAAGGAGTAAGGAGGACACCAGGCAAGTCGCTAACTGCAACAGGAACGGGAGAAGGGCTAGCACCTTTGTTGGCCATAGGCACATCCTCAGTGGGAGGTATCGCCACAACAATGGGGAGAGAAGGAGGAACCAGGGTTCTAGCAATTAAATCAACAAGAATAGAAGACAAGGGCAAACTAAAAAGACATACGGCTCTTGGCTAGAGCCGCTCTGACAGGAGTTAGTGGCAAGCAGAGGAGTGATTTGGAGAAGGATGGCATGTACCGCCAGCAAGTCATCAATGTTAACAGTGGTGGGCTCTGAAGGGACTTTGTTGTTATCATCGCCTTTGACATCCCTCTTGGTATCCTCGCCTTCATCAGAGGACAGCTTGGCAGTAGACAAGATAACTGGGGTAGCGGGCGCTAACTCACGGTGCTTACCAGGACTTTTACTAGGAGAAGCGACCCTAGGCTTACCTTTCAACAAGGCAGGACAACAGAGAGAACAGGCAAAGGGAGCAGCAACGGTAGTTCCATCCTGAGTAATAGGGAGCGCTAAACTGGCCTTGCTGATGACTATGGGCTGGTGAGCGGCAGCTAGGACACGTTGTTGACGAACAAAATCCCTTGCATTGCAGACTAGTACAGTGCACTTGTAGTTCTTCTGCATGCTGGCATCCTTACTGCGCTCTTGAGTGCGAATGCTGTTGAAGGTGCAACCTTGTTTTAAAGCATCACATCTGTAGCAAGAGAAGGAGGCCGTAGGAAACCAACAACTCTCCGGATCATTTTCAGCCCAACATTTATCACACTAAGATCGGTGTTAGCGACATCATAATACCGGAAGCAAGCAGGAACTTACTGCACCAATCTTTGCTCGAAAGGCACAACGATCTTGGGGAGACACTGTAATCTTCTTCTTGGCATCTAGGACCTGAACCCTAGCAGGTAGTCCAGTATTGATGATGGTAGTATCATGACAGAGGCGCAAGAGGTCACAAAGCTCTGCATCAGTAAACATGGTTTGTTTAGGCACCTGGGGCCATTAAAGATTAGGCACTAAGATCTAGCGATCTTGGAGTGAATGCTTACAACATATAAAGAAATGCTGCAAGCAGGAAGGTTAACCTTGGGACGAGTTAACAACGTAATAAAAAGGAATAAGAAGATGGACATACTGTGCGCTTGGGAGGACTGGAACGAGTAGTAGGAGTATGCTCAATAATGACGGCAAAGTTTTGTGAAGGACCATGGGGGACGGAACAGGAAGGGCCTACTCTAAGCTCAGTGGCAGGAATGGCGATCTGCTTGGTGGCCGAATAAGGGGGGCCAGGACATGTAGGCAAAGCGGCGCCACAGAAAGGACTGCCAAGCATGGGAGAGGCAGGAATGGAAGGGGCAAGCAGGGTGGAAGATGAAGGAGCGGTCTGAGTTGAAGAGGTGCTAGGAAGAGTGGCGAGGGTCGGCGAAGTTTAGGCTGACTAATCAAAGTCAACATTACTGGCATAGAACACAACAGAAAACCCACCTCACTATATTTGGTACTGGCAAGCAATGCGTCAATCTCATCAGATAAGGAAGGAGCCTGTGTAGGCACCAAACTTTAGTGCCACAAAAATTGAAATCAAAACCTAACTTACGAATGATCTTGCGAAAGGACGCAACTAGTCGGCACCTTCATACTCCCAGTACCGAGCTATGCACCACTCACGAACTTTGGCTTTGCGTGCTCAAGAGCTGTCAGGGCCATGCACCACTAACCATCACTGATAAAGCTGCATTATGGCAGGAACGTTTTGTGGCACATTGGCAGTGCTGGTAGTCTTAGTGCGGTCAAATAAATAGGAAGCTTTGGCAAGAAAGTTAGAGAGAGCAGAAGGAGCAAAACCAGACATTCTGAAAAAGGTGGGAGAAAAAACATGAGTAGAAGGCAACATCTAGAAACGAGCTTATAAGGTGCCGGCAGCATTATACGAACCATAGCACAGTCAAATTAATGACAGCATTTGACTGAAGACAGTCAATTTTTCAGTTGGGGAGAGATGATAGGCTTCTACTCGGACTGAGCACATCAAGGGGCACACTACAGGCCTACGGACACAGGCCATACTTGAGACCCTAGCAATCCTCTTGGACACAGGAAACCACGGACCTTAGTGCTCAATTATAGGCACTAGTTATCAGTCTAAACCACCACTACTAAGCCTTCAGCATATACCACTTATTGACCTTGGAGTATTAGGAGACCAAGGACTCAGGGTGCTAGCACGATGGCAGGGACACGACTTTGACCAAACCCCAATCAGTTCCATAAAGGGGTTAGCATTAGGTGCTGCCATTGGACAAGGCACTTCAATCAGAAGTCTAAAGAATCAGCAGCGACAGAACAGGATATACTCTAGCCCGACATTTTATCCATCAAGAATTGATACCAGATTTAGCACCGGCAGCAGAACTCATGGCATCTGTCGAGGATTTTCTGACCATACCCTGCCAAGGCCTGGCCAATCAGAATTACACTAAAAAGTAAGCAGACTCATACAAAGTTTAAGTCAGTTTAGAGTTGCCGTGGCTAATGGGCTATAACGCTGTTGGTCGCCGTTGCCCTATGTGTGCCAGTCGCCGTTAACAGGTTGCCATTACCTACAACCACAAGGAGAGGCATTAATTGGTAGCACTGTGAATGGACTTATTTTAAAAATATAGTAGCGCATAGTATAAAAGATAGCTACTCTGGATGTACATAAGAACGAATTGTAATCTCTTGAGCACCCAGTTACACTTAGCATTCAAATTGCACTAGCTTGCTTGGACTTCGTCACTAAGTCAGGTGCTAGCCTTGTTTATCTCATCTTCGTCGTTTACGGTGCTACCTACAGGCACACTACACTGTGCTACTCACTTTTTTCTTCTATATCTTTGTGTAAACTACGACGCTTACTGTTTGCCAGGTAGCACTCAAGGTGCTATCATCTAGCGCATCGTTCTATCACCTCTGCTCAAGCACACTGGGACTCTGCCAAGACTCTTTATAACTATGCACGCCAAGCGCTGGAGATGGCATTGTACTGCGTATACGTCCAGCGCATCCAACTACAGTTGGCATCATCATCGGAGAGTGAGGGCTGCCACCTTAGCAGGGTCCAAGGGGAAGAACTCTGTCCAAAACTCCTTCTCAAACTGATCTCAACTTCCAAAACTCTCCACTCCTCCAGGGCATCAAAAGACTCGTAGTACATACATTGAAGCTTGCCCAGACTTCATGTAAGAAAGAACCCAAGCAATCTTGAGAGCATCAGAGGGGAAAGCCTCACCACTGAGCTGAATATAAGTGATGCAGGACTGCAGGAAATGCTTGCCTATCGCTCAGTCACCATTGAATGTGTCTGGAAGTGCTGGGCGAGGAATATTGGCATGAACTGGGGGGGAGGCCCTGAAGCGAGGGACTGGGGGTGTGTCAGCCCTAGCTGGAGGTGCCTAGAGAGGGGTAGGAGCGAGAGGGAGGTGCTTTAAGAGGGCCTGAAGGGAATGGGAGATGGTGTCAGTGGCCTGATGTAATCCAGCAAGTTCGGTGGTGTGGAGGGTGAGGGAAGCTTGAGTAGTCTGCACCTGAGTCTCCAGAGCAAGCAAGCGACCCCAGGCATCATCCTGAGGGGCAGAAGTGTCCAGGGGAGTGTCTGAGGGGGCTGGTTGAGTCATAGAAGCAACAGAGGGGCAGGGAGTAATCCAGTGGGAGAGGGACCTAAAGAGGCAAGAGAGGGCTCAAGCAGGCTGAAGGGGGCTTCCAGACCAAAATGTAGAGACTTGTTCTGCTGTAAGGGCAACCTCTAGAGGCTGTGGCTCAGTCACACAGCTGGCAGAGAGAGATCCAAAGTGTATTAGAGTATGTACTGACAATATCATAATAACTACTCACCTGGCAGAGGGAGATCCAAAGAGAACAAGGATGCTTCTGGGGCTTCTGAAGCATGGGAAACAACTGTACAGTACAACAAAACCTTAAAAACTCAAAAATTGACTAACCAAACAACTGTGCAAACAAGGCAGGCAAACTCCGGACTTTAGAAGTCAGAAAAGCAAACTCCAGCTTATATAAGCAGTCTGGAAGTGGTGCTGAAGGGCCCACACTTGTCTGAATGGTAGCTAAAGAACCAGAGCATCTCAAGGGCTGAGAGTAGTACTAACAGATAGTGTTGAAAGAATAGAAACAGTAAAATGAATAATGTCAGAAGAAATAAGAGAATGAATGAAGGGAGAGTGAAGAAATAAGGAGTGAGAAAAGGAAAAAATGAGGAGTCCCCTGACAGTAGAGTATATAGCATATACATGGCTAATGTCTCTCAGCATAAAGTAAATCAGACCCATTTGGTCAGTAGATACCCCCTATGTCCTGGAATCATTAGGGTCAGTAACTGCACACTAGTTATGTTTCTCTCCAACCCTTATCAAATTTGAGCTCAAAGACTTCATGCTAGGATATTACCTCTATCAGGAATTGATCCATCTTCTGGGTTGATAAGGTTTATTTTATGTTTAGAGACATTACACTAAGTTGCACAGCTTAGTAGAATGTCTTCTAACATATATTCTATTACACAGAGTTTTATTTTATCTTTGGAAATTTTATAGTTTTTGATGTTCTATACAGCTATTTCTCATGCTCCTGAAACCCTGCAAGTGACTTGCCTGGCCTAGACTTCTTCTCTCTGATTTTTCCTCTGCCAGCTATGTGATTGAGCTATGTCTTTCAGAGGTTGTTTTTGTTGGACTAAACTAGTCCCTGATTGAGTCTCCGCATCCAATCAATCATGTGATCATTTGCTACTTCACTTATTTGGCCTTGCTTTACAGCCTCAGGCTGTCTCCTACACATTGATATGACACTGAGGCTGTAAGTCACTACTCTCTTGTTATCAAATGCATATACTTATAAACCACATCATTATGCAGTTTCTCTTTGTCTGTATCTACATAGGTACAATAATCTTAGTTGCCTCCTACACATTGACATGACACTGAGGCTTTTCTCTTTGTCTGTATCTACATAGATCTGGGACTACAGTTTTGATGCATAACATAATACAACTGAAGTTTGAAATCAGGAACTATTCAGTACATGTGTAGTGAGTAAGTTTGAATAATACACCTGAAGTTCAAAATTGGGAATGATTTGAACTTCAGATGATGATGCACATT
>QGOA01000098.1:0-19077 GCA_003313075.1 Termitomyces sp. MG16
CTCCTGGCATTCCCTGAGGCTGCTGGGAAGGCTCGGCCTCTGTATTTTCTGACCCGGAATGACCCGGGTCAGTCACCGCAGATTGAGGATATGCCAACGACTGGTCGATGGTCTCACCATCGCGTGTCGGTTCAGTAGATTGATTGGTCTCCATCCAATCAAGTGTTGCTACGTCTCGTTTTACCCGGAAGCGTGCGTCAAAGAAGTTGATACACTGTTCGATGCAATCACAGTCTAGGCTATCAGTCTAGACCCGTAGTCTTTGTCCGTAGTATCAGAATTGAACCCGAAGGGTTCAAAAAAGTGAAACAATGTCAAGTATAAGGTTAGCCTTACGGTCACACCAACAGAACCAGATCGATATTCGATTCTAGTACTACGAGTATGACAGTAAAATTGGCTGCCTTATGTAAGGCAGCCAGCATGTATGTAGAGTAATAATAATTAACTAATATAAGTGTATATTAATTAATTAACTAAGTATACTCTGTTACACACCTTCCGCTGGACGGTTTATCTCAACCGTCACAAGCAGCCAGTAGCTGCCAAGTATGGCACCCAAGCTGATCATGAAAAAAATGTGGCAGCAGCAGCAGCACATAAGGCTACATGCAAAAATGGAGGGAAAAATCGGAAACAGAGGCCAACACTATCAGCAGTAGTCAATGGCAACAGTAGGACCATTGCTAATGATGGAGCCGCTGATAAGACCCTATACAGGTTAGGCGCATCAACGGCAGGCTCGGCACCGGCTCCGGAAACCTTGCCGCACCCGTTCCGAACTTAGCGCACGCGTTCTACCTATTTTAAGCCACTTCTGACGGCCGCGCACGGCAAGAAGCAGATCCAATCAGTGATAGCGCCGATCGGCAGACAGAATGACAACTGACAGATGGCATCAGTCACTGACGACAGCGCTTAGCGAGAAGCCTGATGATCTATCAGAAACTGACGGACAGCTTGGCGTTTGACCTTGGCGTCTGACATCGCTTAGCGCCTCGATTCGGCGCCTGACATCGCTAAGCACCTTGGACGGACAGAAGGGTGATGGAATGATGGTTTAGCTTCGCGATCTGTCGCCTGGCGTCGCCAAGGGCTTTGAATGGACAGTAGGGATCTGAAACCGCTGGAGCTACCCCTTTGAAATTTTCTAGTTTACCACACTCTGGCGTCATTAGCCACTGGCAACGGCGAACTCATTGTAGTATAAAAGTACTTACCGATTTGTACATAGAGGATATCAGAACAATAGACCACAGTTTACTCCCCTTACTTCAGTCTCTCCCTTACGCTCAAGAGCTCATTTACGCTACGGTCGGCAACGTCAAAACTCATCGGCAGTTGCAGACGTTCGCCAACACTCGACATACTCGCGCCTTGCAACTACGGCAGGCATTATCGACGCTTAGAACTTCGCTAAGCTTATCGTGCTCTTGCCGCTCACCCTTGCCGTGTTCACTTACCGCATTTCCTTAGGCGCTTTACCTTAGCGCTTGACACTTGCCGACCTCGTTACCGACTTTTACCCTTTTTCACAGACGCGTTCTCTGGGACCTGCCCGGGACTCCTCAACACACTTTTAGCGCGCCCAACGCACACTCTTGGTACGGTAACACAATTTATACATTTGTTACTGACCAAACTTTGGGCGTCATCACCGCTGATGGCGGATCTGCAGCCAACTTGGAGTGGCAACTAGGGCCTACACTTCTCCTGTCACCTAGCGTACCACACATACCACTGCCTGACTTACAGGAGGAACCTCCTGTCTTGCGCTCACTGCACACTTCCCAGCCTCAGCACCACAACAGATCCACGGTTCACAACGAATCCCAACTAAATGTATCAGCTTCTGCTTATGACGAGTCCGCTCTCAACGAATCCATTCATAATGGATGTGGTGATGATACAGCAGTGATAGATGCCACTACCATCCACTTTTTACAACAAAGAGGATGGAGCCATCCAGACCCTCCAATTAATGGCCCTAGTGATGGTTCCTCTAGATATAGAGTGTCAAGAAGGGTGCTCGACATTCTTCAAAATGAGGACAATGATCAATTTGAAGGTGAGGGAAGGCTGGCATTACAAAACCAAAAGAAGCACAAGGCATTGCCTAACCAATTGTCAACAAATTCCAAGCGACCCCACAAGTCTCAAACACAAATGCTATAGGAAGATGCAGCTCAATACATTGATATGTCTACACCAGCAAAAAGGAGTAGCAGCCGCACTAAGATCATTCGACCAGTCCGCCGTCATTGATGTGGAGAAGGGGGAAATGTTATATTACATTTTTGTAAACTATAGTGTTACAAAAATGTAGCAATGTCTATCATAATGAAAAAAAATATTGTACAATAACAAACCGTCCATCTTAAACCATCCATCTTCACTTGTCTTCTGTTGCCTTCCATCTCTCAGTAAGCCGACTGGATGATCAGGTCCATTGCATTGGTGGCCGACTACTTCAGGAGTTGCTGCGAGCCCATCCCCTTGGGCCAGGGAGAGGGTCCTCAGCAGAGACTGGTGGAGGGATGGAAGATGGTTGAGGGGGTGACGGAGATGTTCGTGCAGGAGACGTCCCTGAGGATGTTTGTTGAAGCGGAGACAGAGCAATGGTGAGAGTGGATAAGTCAGCGGCATGATGGGATTGGTCAGTGGCAAGGGCAGAGGTGTCACCAGTGGGAATGGATATGTCAGCAGTGGCAGGGGATTGGTCAGCGATGGGGTCAGGAGTGGTTTCTTCCTCTTCAATGATGGGTCCAAGTCCACTGTGCTCTGTTAGATGCACTGCCACATCATCCTGAGCTGATGGACTAGAGGGATGGGTAGAGATGTGAAGTCGACTCTGCAAAGTGTCAACCATACCCCGAATATGGTGGATCTGCTCCTCCATCTGACAGATCCGTCTGTCATGTGATGCAAGCGTCTCACCCACACAAGAAACATTGATTTGCAGGGTTTCCATGCGGCCACTGAGCATGTTGATCTGAGTCTGGTAGCAATGGAAGAAGTCCTCAATATGCGGTAACCAGCTCGCCTCAGCCATGACAAACCCATCCCGCACCTGCTCTCCAACATTCCGCAATGCTTCCTGGAACCTATTCTCCATCCTGTCCAAACGGCTCTCCACCCCTGCCATTACACCAGCCACAATGTTCTCACTGTGACTAGACTCCATTGCCCGCTCCTTGCCCTTTCTCTTGACCGGAAGAGGATCCGCTGGGCGGTTGGAGGTCAACGGTTGGGATGGACAGACAGATGGTTTTGATGGTCCTGCGATTGGACTGGCTGGTTCATCTGCTAACTATTGGTTAGCTATTTGAGCAGGAAAAGAGTTTCATACCGTCATCACTCTCAATAATCATCACTGACTTCTTTCTCAGTGGTTTTTTCCCCTTTTCCTTGTTGCTGGGCTTGACGGTTTTCTTGACAATCGTCAGGCTGCATGTTCATTTGTGAATGAGCTGGCAGGGATTGCATGCAGTGCCGCCCTTTGTCTTGACACACTGTAGCCACTTACTTGCGCAATATTGGCAAGAGGGGTTGATGTGCTGACCCTCACAACGAGGTGCTGTCCTCAGATACCTGCCCAATAGCATCCCTCCAGTAATTTTCCCCTTCGGTATCCTGCCCTCTTGTTCTTCCTCTTCCTCTTCCTCTTCATCCTCATTCTCATCCTTGTCCTCCTGCTCCTTCTGTCGATAATAGGTACCAGAAGGACGTTGACCAATATAGGTCACTCGTTTTGGCTTCTTGGGATTTGGCAAC
Organism: Termitomyces sp. MG16; assembly: GCA_003313075.1. Taxonomy (NCBI): domain Eukaryota; kingdom Fungi; phylum Basidiomycota; class Agaricomycetes; order Agaricales; family Lyophyllaceae; genus Termitomyces; species Termitomyces sp. MG16. The sequence continues at coordinate 3,775 of QGOA01000098.1, forward strand.
GGACCAGACAAATCTCCTGCCGCTGGAAGACTCGGTTGTTTTCTCTTCTTCGGAATTGGTGATGGACCAGACAAATCTTTTGCTGCTGGCCTATGACCTATCCAGTCTTCTCATGCTGGTGCCGTCAATGGACCAGCCTTGATCGACAAATCAGGTTGTTCTTCACCCCCACTTGGTTCTTCCCCCCTTCCGCTCCTCTGGGTCCATTTCTTTGCAGCGTCCTTCAACTGCCTGGTCATATCCTCATCAGAAAGCTTGCTCTGGAGTAGTGGGATAACTTCGTTGATGAAACTTCTCCTGGCATCAAGGAGGAGTTTCTTGTCATCCTTGATGTCCCTAACCTTGAACCACATGTCAATCTACAGGACGACTATTAGTGCATGTCTATTAGGCAGGAGTGCTTGTATCTTACCAGGTCCTTCTGCTGTGCTTTGAGTTGTCGCAGGTCTCCTCTGAGAGCAAGATATAATACTTGAACATCTGCGTCAACGACCTGTTGGTGGAGTTCTTTGTTAGACATGGCAGATGGAGGATTAAAAAAACGGACGAGAACTTTACACGAAGCAAGTTCTGAAAATAGATATCATGTGACCCTGTTTAAATTACAAAAGAAGTTTGATTTATTGCTTGACAAAACCTTACTTTGTTTATCTTACAGTTTATAAATAACAATTAGCTAAGCAGGCCAAAAATAGCAAACGTCTTAATGTTCATTGCACTAAGCAGGAGTCGAACTCACCTACTGCAACACACAATGAACATCAATGGATAATATTCCACTAGACCATCAATGCTTAATGTACACTGCTATAGTCTACATAGATATCATGTCAGCCTGTTTAAATTAGGACCTTACTTTGTTTATCATACTGTGTAGTAAATCACAATTAGCTAAGCAGGTCAAAAATTCTAAACAGTTTGACGTAAATGCACTAGTAAGAATCGAACCCATCTACTGCAAGACATAATAAAGACCAATAGATAATATTCCACTAGACCACCAATGCTTACTGTACATTGCTATGATGTAAATAAACATCAGTCTATTATTCTGTATGTGGTCAAAAATGTTTGAGTTTGATCTCAATGCACTAGAAGGAGTTGAACCCACCTAATGCAAGATACAAGGAATACCAATGGGAAATATTCCACTACACCACAGACGCTTCATGTATAATGCTATAGTGTAAATCAATATCAGTCTAATATTCCGCTACAAACTATGGTTTTCCTCTTTTCTGTATACTTCTATGGTGTAAATAAATATCAGTCTAATATTGTCAATTCAATACAGATGCACCAGTTGCAGTAAAATCTCTATCCATTCAAATTCTGTATGAGTCCATTTGTGCACTACATGAACACCGTCCTGACTTGTAGTAAGTGCCTGTGGTACAATGGAATATTCATAAATTGATATTTCATATTGTGCACAAGAGGTGGGTTTGACTCCCACTAGTTCACATTATATAATAGCAGCAGGCTGCTGACGTCTGCTAGCGTCATGAATTTGATTCGTTGAAAACTCCAGAGATTTCTGCAGTGGCATAAGATGGACAAGTTTGCGTGTGTGTTCATTCCAGAGCTCATGACCAGTTGATAATACACTGTGGCTGGATACCTTTGTGCTGGTCTTTGTAAAAAATGTAGTCAGCCCTGGTGTATCATCACTTGTCATGAGCTCTGGAATGATCTCATGTGTCAACTCCTCCATCCTATCCTGCTTCAGTAATTGCTAGAGTTTTGGTCAGATCAACTACCACAGGCGCTTACTACAGGTCAGTATGATATATATGTAGAGCAAAAATGCACCTATATAAAAACACACCATTAGTCCCCGTTAAGGTGGAGTAGGGGGAGTAGAACCCACCACTGTACACAATATTGAATATCAATAAACAAATATTCCACTGAACTACTGGGACTGGTTGCACTGCTGATGTCAGCTGGCTCACATGTCGACATCAGCTACCGTCCGCTATCATCCACTGGCATGCCAGCAGACAGCGGACACTCACGCACCCTCTTCCGCCCTTCCCCCTCTTTCTCCCCAATGCCATCCTCTCCACTCCCCACACTACCTCACACGCCACCCCTGTCCACCACATGCACCTCACTTCCCTCCTCCCCCCTGACCTGACATCTGACGTCTGCTACGTTGATAGGACCCCATACAGGATCAGCGCATCAACGGCAGGCTACGGCAACACGGCACAGGCTCAGAATACCTTAACGCGCGCTAATTAACCAATTTTGGCGATATTTGATGGCCGTGCATGGCAAGAAGCAGATCCAATCAGTGATAGCGCCAACGGCAGACAGAATGACAACTGACAGATGGCATCAGTCACTGATGACAGCGCTTAGGGAGAAGCCTGATGATCTATCAAAAACTGACGGACAGCTTGGCGTTTGACCTTGGCGTCTGACATCGCTTAGCGCCTCGATTCAGCGCCTGACATCGCTAAGCACTTTGGACAGACAGAAGGGTGATGGAGTGATGGTTTAGCTTCGCGATCTGTCGCCTGGCGTCGCTAAGGCTCTTGAATGGACGGTAGGGATCTGAAACCATTGGAGCTACCCCTATGAAATTTTCCAGTTTACCGCACTCTGGCGTCATTAGCCACTGGTGACGGCGAACTCATTGTAGTATAAAAGTACTTACCGACTTGTACATACAAGAGAACAATAGACCAGAGTTTACTACTCCCCTTTCTTCAGTCTCCCTTACGCTCAAAAGCTCATTTACGCTACGGTTGGCAACGTCAAACTCATCGGCAGTTGCAGACGCTCGCCAACAATCGACACATTCGCGCCTTGCAGCTACAGCAGGCATTATCAACGCTTAGACCTCGCTAAGCATATCGGGTTCTTGCCGCTTACCTTTACCGTGTTCACTTACTGCTCCTTCCCTAGGCGCTTTACCTTAGCGCTTGACACTTGCCGACCTCGTTACCGACTTTTCCCCATTTTCACAGGCACGTTCTCTGGGACCTGCCCGGGACTCCTCACATCACTTATAGCGTGCCCAACGCAAGCAATTGGTATGGTAACACTATAGTTACATTTGTTACTGACCAAACTTTGGGCGTCATCAACGTCCGCTGGCGTACCAGCAGACACCCACGCTCCTCCCCTTCCCCCTTTCTCCTCTTTCTCCCCACCTCCATCCCTCTTCTGCCACCCCCCACGCTCTCCGAGATGCCACTCCATGCGGCAGACACCCATGCACCCCGTTTCCTTCTCTTCTACCCTGATGCCGGATGATGCTTGGGGTTGCCAACGGATTCCCATAGATGCTAACAGATACCAGCGGATATCCGGCGGATGCCAACGGATGCCAGCGGGTCACGACAGCTGCCAATGAACTCTGACGGATGCCAGCTAATAGCCAGCTAATGGCCAGCTGATGGCTGCTGATGCCAACACCCCTTTCAAGCCACAAAAACTCTTTTGGGAGGTATGCCACCCCCCTTCCACCTCAAAAAATCCATACGGGAACCTGTGAAAATGTAGGTGGGCATCCGTTCATTGTGTTATCCAACCTTTGAATCTATCCGTTAGTAACGGACCTGTGGTGCAACAGTTAGATGTATGTTCCATTGCTGGAGACTTTCCCAAGGCCGGGGGTTCGATTCCCCCCCACAGGCATATGGCGGGCAAGACAAAGTTACCTTTTTCCTTGGTTCAACCAGACTCCGTGGACCTGCGTAGGCCTCTGTGAATGTCCGCTGGTGCCCTGCGCAGGCCTGCATGGGCCCATGTAAGTTTGAGTCCGTCGACGTACGTCTGCGTGGATGTCTGCTGGTGGCTTGCGTAGGCCTGCGTAGGTTTGCAGGGCCCTTTCATGGACGTATGCTGGCATTGGGGGTGGGAAAAGGAGAGAAGAGGAGACGTGCAGCCTTGAGTTATTGCAGGGAGGAATGGAGAGGGGAGGGAAGTGGGGAAACTCGAGAAGGGTTTATTCATGCCATGAAGTCCACCAATGGAGGAGGTTTTCACTTGTGGGCTGATGCCCGCCAGCAGCCGCTGACGCACATTGATGTCCGCTAGTGTCCGCTGGCATCCGCTGGGCCTGCATGCGCATGTGTGTGCCCACCTTTTATCAATCCACTGGACCGTGTCATACAGCATATTGTGACACGTCTGCGGCTCTGTATTCTACGGCACTGTGGGGACTGCTCCGCCCCAGTGTAGCAGACTCCGCTGGACACATATAGTACAGCACAAAGCAAGCTCCCATACAACGTATGACACGTACCGTTGTGATGTCTCTATGTGATATACCATTGTGATGCCCTACCCTGCAACAATATCTGAACAATCAGAAGCTGTTTGTCTCTTTCCATTAACCATAGGTTCTTTCAACAGAGCCTCTTCAATTTCAGACCACTTTGGATTGGCAGTCATAGTAATGAAGAGATCAGGTTTATGGAAATGCCTGCAAATAGCCATAGAGTCCTGGAATAATTGCTGCATATATCATTCACTTCCAACATGAAAAGAGGGAAGGACCACACATTGGCTTTGTCCATGTAAGTCTTCATCTCCAGCTGCAGCATCAACCACTCCTTGGTAAACTTCAGCCCTAGTCTTCTGTTGATTGTGTCAGACCCAGTTGAGCTTTGATTGTTTTGTTGATGCCCATGCATCTACAACATATTGCAGGAATAGTCTGCCACTCCAAAGCAATGCAGCATTAGCTTCCAAAGCTCTTTGCTGCAGCCTATATGCATAATATACAGTTTGGCTGACTTTTTTGGCTCTTTGTTCTCCTACTGGTCCAAATTGAAATTGAACATTAGTGTGAAATCCAGGTTCTCCAGTTGGAAATATGATAGTGTAATGCAGAGGAGTATAATAGAGATGTAAATGGCTGATTCACTTCAATTGACCTCTATGCAGATGCAGGACTATATCACAATGATCTGATTGTTCCTCAGAACCATCTTCTGGTATAATTGCAGCAACTCTCTCCTGTTCATTAGGATTGTTATAGTGTCAATGATCTCCAAAGTCAGCTCAAAGTTGAACAGAAAGCCTTTGTAGTTGGCCTTCAGAAACTTCTGTCATAATCTGCTTTGCAAGCTTATATAAGCCAATAAATGGATTGACTCTATAAAGTGTATCCTGCAAAGAGGCCATTATCTGAGAATCCAATCTAGAATTGCTTCTTTGACAAAAAGCCAATTGTTGATTGTGATTGTAGAAATAGAGTTGTGCATATACAGAATGATTGCCTTCAGTTGGAAGCAAAGCACCTGTCAGATGATAGAGCTCTCCATTAATCCTAAAGCTGTATAGTCCAAGTCCATTTGTAATTGCATGGTCAATTTTGACTCCCAGAGATGTAAATGCAAAAGTAGCATTGTATTGATGGATAGATGCTTTGAAAGCATCAGAAAGAGCATGATGGCCTTGGTGTAAGTCAAGCAGTTCTGGTGGAGCATCTGCAAGTCTAAGCAAATCAATCTGCCCTTCTAAACAGCACATGCCAAACTTGGGATTATATAGGGTAGATTTAGACAGCTTTTCATCATCAAAATGTAGAGCATGACAGTGTGGACATGCAACATCCATAGGACCAAGATAATGTGCTAAGGGTTCATCTATATAAGGCTGTCTTCCTCTTGGAAGAGAATTCCTAGGCTGAACATCATCAGGTTGTTGTATTCTCTGTAAGTCAGGAGGTGCTGGTAGATTTTGCTGTCTGTTATTCCCAGGTGGATCCACATACTCCAAGTTAGGAAGTGCTGGTAAATTTTACTGTCTGTTATCTCCAGGTGGATCCACATACTCCAAATCCTCCTCTATATTCTTAGCAGGATCATTCCTAGGATTATCTAGTAGATTTGGATCAATCTCATTGTTTATGGGATGCTCCAAATACTCCAAAGGATTTTGAAGCATTTCATCAAAAGCTGCATGGATATTTTCTAATCCATGAGGATCCAAATCATTAAAATCCTCTTCAAGATCAGCTAAATGTTGCTGCTCCCAGTTTTGTAAGATCCTTTCAGCCCTAGCCTGATTCAAAGGCCTATGTTCAGGATTGAGATCAACAAACTGTCAAATTTTGTCAATTAAGATAGGCTTTTAAAGTTGGCTTTGCCTTACCTCTAGTCTCAGTTCCTGTTGTTCCTGTTGCCTCAATCTTTCCTCCTCCCTCAGCCTTTCTTGGTGCAAAGTAGCCAATACTTCATGTTGTCTCTGTTCCCTCTCTTGCTCCTCATGTCTGACCCTTTGTTGCTCCTCTACTATTGCTTGTGCCAATTCCTGTTGTCTGTCTTGTTCTTGAATCATAGCCATATGTCTCAGCCTTTGCTGCTCTTGTAATTCTGCTAGTCTGGCAGGAGGTAGAGGTGGCATAGAATTCTGTACAGATACATTTCTGACTCTTCTAAATGCCAGAGCAGGTAGGGGTGGCACCATAGGCATAGGATTCTGTAAAGGAGTATCCCATCCTTCAGGCAGAACAGTTTCAGGAATGTCCACAGGAAGTGGAGCAATAGTAGGCAGGTTGTCTCTTCTATGTATAGGAAGAGGTAGAGCAGGTAGAAGTGGTACCATTCTAGGTCTATTGTTTTTTCTGGATGTAGAAACAGGTAGAGGTGGCACCATTCTAGGTACAGAATTCTGTAAAGGTGCATCCCATCCTTCAGGCAAATGAGTTTGAAGAATGACAATAGCAAATGGATCCTGAACAGTAGGCATATCTCTAGACCCTCTACCTCCAGTTTGTATCCCTCCAGTTTGTATCTCCCCAGTTGAAACAGGTAGAGGTGGCACCATACTAGGTATAGGATTCTGTAAAGGTGCATCCCATCCTTCAGGCAAATGAGTTTGAGGAATGACAATAGCAAATGGATCCTGAGCAGTAGGCATATCTCTAGACCCTCTATCCCTAGTTTATATCCCTCCATGTTGACAACAGAGCTCGCAGAGTATGCACCACCGCCCCTGGATATGTCACGTGGTACTAAAGTAAAAGCCAGAAGGAGAGGGAAAATTTACGAAAAAGAATTATACAGTTCTTTGGGTATAGTAATTGGATACGGAGACAAAGCACCTCAGTTGTTTTACTACATCAACTGAGGTGCGTAGTTAATATCATACTGAATATATACCCAGAGTTCTAATAATACCATAGTGCTTCTGTTAACAGGTATTATATTACACAAATATAGTCGTTTTATTACATCGACTAAGTGCTTCTGTTAACACTCCAGTTTGTATTCTCCCAGTTTGTATATCCCCAGTTTGTATTCCCCCAGTTTGTATTCCCCCAGTTTGTATTCCCCCAGTTTGTATTCCTCCAGTTTGTATTCCCTCAGTTTGTATTCCCTCAGATCCCATATCTCCAGTTCCAAAATGAAGTGGTATAACCACTGAAGTAGATCTTCTACTTCTATATGCATGACAATCATCAGGATCAGTTATTTGCAACTGTTGAAGCCTGCTTTGAATTCTAGCCTGCTATCTTTGACCTTCAGGAGTACTGGGTTCAGAATGAGTAGTTGAAAACTGCCTAAATTATTGATTTTTTAAGCATTTCAATAACTCAAACTCTTTAAAAATTACTTACATGATGATCTATCTAGTATATCAATAGCTAAATGTTGTCAAGCTTTCACTAATAAGCTGACTTCAATGTTTATTAGCATTGATCAATAATAAATGAACTAATACTAATTATTTGTAGTGTCAAATAAGCTGAATTGAATATGTATTAGCATTGATCAATAATAAACAAACCAACACTTACTTTGTTGTAATGATTTTGGAATTGTTTGTAGCTGAATTGAATGTTTATTAATTGATCAATAATAAATAAGCCAATACTTACTTTGTTGTAAATTTGTTTGTAGTGTCAAATAAGCTGAATTCAATATTTGTAAACATTGATCAATCAATCAACAAATTGACACTTACTTTGTTTGTAGTGTCTTCTTACTACAACAGTGAATTTCAAGTTTGTTTGGTCATATATGGTCAAAGAACATGCAAGGCATGAAAACTGGTGTCCACTAAATCACATTTGGCCTTTTCTCATCTGAACACCTTCTAAAAATGCCCAAATATAGTATTTATATTGATATTGAAGTTTACAATATATTGCAAGGGCGACCTCTAAAGGCTGTGGCTCAGTCACACAGCTGGCAGAGGAAGATCCAAAGTATATTAGAGTATGTACTGACAATATCATAATAACTACTCACCTGGCAGAGGGAGATCCAAAGAGAACAAGTCTAGGGATTCCCTATGCCAGGTTGGATGCTTCCGGGGCTTCTGAAGCATGGGAAACAACTGTACAGTACAACAAAACCTTAAAAACTCGAAAATTGACTAACCAAACAACTGTGCAAACAAGGCAGGAAGACTCCGGACTTTAGAAGTCAGAAAGGCAAACTCTGGCTTATATAAGCAGTCTGGAAGCGGTGCTGAAGGGCCCACACTTGTCTGAATGGTAGTTAAAGAACCAGAGCATTTCAAGAGCTGAGAGTAGTACTAACAGATAGTATTGAAAGAATAGAAACAATAAACTGAAATAATGTTAGAATAAATAAGAGAATGAATGAAGGGAAAGTGAAGAGATAAGGAGTGAGAAAAGGAAGAAATGAGGAGTCCCCTGACATATATATATTATACTCTAAGTACAAAAAATGAGATGTCATTACCCTAAAAGGAAGGTTCTTGGTCAGCCTTGGTCAGCCTTACTAATCAGATAGTTCCCATAAAATGGTTGTCCCATATATTATAGACAAGCTATGATTTGTGCCTTCAGCACAAATTTTGTAGCTCGTTAGGGGCTTCGCCCCCAACCCCCCCCCCCAACTAAGCCTCCACCCTAACCTCACTTTGTTCAGTTAGGGCTCCAAGTATATATAGAAAACTCAGTGCTCAATCCCAGCCTCAACCTCACTTTGCTCAATCTTAGTTTTCCTCAACTCTCAGAGCATTATTGTAAGCTAAATTGAATTTTTCTTGAATTTTTCAGATTTCTTTAAGCATTTATAAATCTGAGAAAAACTAAAATCAGTGTATCAGTAGGCCTTAAATTTTTTCTGATTTTTCAGTGATTTTATCTGAATTTCTTAAGCATTATCTACCAATATTTATTGAAAACAGACCAAAAAGACAACTATTTGTTAGCCTTAGTCATTGATGACTCAGCTGACAAATTTTGAGTCATCACATTAAATTTCCACAAAAGTTGTCCCATTTTATATAGACAAGCTACGATTCATGCCTTCAGCACGAATTTTATAGCTCGTTGAGAGCTTCGCCCCCAAACTCCTCCCCAACTAAGCCTCCACCCTAACCTCACTTCGTTTAGTTAGGGCTCCAAGTATGTATAGAGAACTCAATGCTCAATCCCAGCCTCAACCTCACTTCGTTCGGTTAAGGCCTCGGTATTTCACAACTCAATGCTCAATCCCAGTTTTTCTCAACTCTCAGAGCATTATTGTAAGCTAAATTGAATTTTTCTTGAATTTTTCAGATTTATTTAAGCATTTATAAATCTCAGAAAAACTACAATCAATGTATCAGTAGACCTTGAATTTTTTCTGATTTTTCAGTGATTTTATCTGAATTTTTTAAGCATTTTATACACACATCTACCAAAAAACAAATGCAAAAGGCAATTCTTTGTCAGCCTTAGTCAGAACTGACTAAGCACATCATTCCCACAAAATGGTTGTCCCATTCTATATAGACGAGCTACGATTCATGCCTTCAGCACGAATTTCGTAGCTCGTTGAGGGCTTCACCCCCAAACCCCCAACTAAGCCTCCACCCTAACCTCACTTCGTTCGGTTAGGGCTCCAAGTATGTATAGAAAACTCAATGCTTATTCCCGGCCTCAACCTCACTTGTGGCTCCAGGAAGATGGTTCGTCACCCATCCAATTTTTTTTCATACGCTGCTTGCGGAGCTTCTTCAATAACGATATCGCTGGTCAATCTCTACGTGCCGGAGGTGCAACCTTCCTTGCTGAGATTGGAGCACCACCCTCTGTAATCCAGGCAACTGGGTGCTGGTCTTCAGACGCTTTCCAGAGATACATCAGAAAACACCCCATTGTCTTACATGCCCTTGCGCTTAGCAGACGAAGTGAGACGATAGATTGGTAGCCATTCTTCCTAGGTCTGTTTCCTCACAGAAACTGGTGCTAGTGCACTAATATTGTTGCTAAAGCAACGACTCATTATGGTCTCCGAGCTATCCATGCACACGCAGACATTATGCCGAGACTAACTGAGGTAAAGTCACCCAAGCAGATTGCTTAGTGACTACTAACCTCAATCACAGTTGTCGATCAAACCGGTCGATGAGTACTGTATGCCAGTGACAACCACCTTCATTGTTTCACTCATTCATTTTCAACGTTATAGGCGAATAGCCGCATACTGTCACTGGTATATGAGCAATAAACACAGGACCGGCTCTACCGAGCTCTCCCCATTTGGACCTGGTATAAAAATTTTCTCCTTGTTCTCTTTTTATGACGTTCAGAAGCTCATTGGCTGTGTTAAAGTAAAACTTTCACGAGGCCAATGCGCACAGAGTCGTGGGACTCATGTGCTTACCCACTAGGGAGCGAGTTGAGACATTGGTATTCTTTTCAATCTCAATGCTTGCTCCCTAGGTGGGTTTCTACTTACTTAGTTCTTTCCTTTTTTCTCAACGCTCATAGTACCGCGACATAGTATATTTTTTGTATTATGTGGCTTCGCAATCGTTACAACTCAATACACTTTGTATCGTGCTTTGTATCGCTCTGATATATGAGTTCGCATGGTAGACAAGCCTCCAGTTCCACTCCTCAGCGCACGGTTACTGGACCGGCTTGAGAACCTGATCCCTCAGGATCTACCTCCCAAACATTCATGGGAAATCTTTCTGAAAACCAGTCTGGAGAAGGAACTCATGCCCTGGCCGAGCCTCGCCAAGCATCTCAGGACCCTATCCCAGAAGCAGCACAGCTGTCTGAAGAGGAGAAGCAAATCTTTGATGAACTCGAAGGCATCGTCGACTGTTTTCAGCGAGGACAGCGAACTAAAATTGATGCCATTACCTCTGTCGTCGAAAGAATCCGGAAGTCAGACCTTGCAGAGAACCTTGCTCAACAGGCTCTCACTGGCTATCTTGGGATACTCGACTCCGTTGAAAAGAAAGAGAAATTACGACGAAAGCGAGCCTTGCACTGGGAAAAGGCTGGAAAGCGAAGTGAGCAGTGCAGACAGAACGCTGAGTTGCAGTCTCCTGAGGCGAATAGAACTAATGCCACTCATTTCGAGCAAGGGGAAAACAGTGGAGAGTACTTGCCTGCCCGCCGAGCACAACTGGTCCAGCAAGGATCAGACGACGACAATGAGTCATGCGATACAGAAGGATCATATGGATCTGGCGCTGAAAGAAGTAGGACGAAAATCAAGAAGCCAAAGGTTAGAGAGAGTGACTTCCCTTGGTATGAAGAAGAGAGACTTGCTCAAGAAAATGAAGACCCTTGATGTGTCCGAAACAGAGAGCTGCTTCAATTGTACCTTGAGAACTCCACTGCAGCCAAACGACAGATCACTGTGTCCTGAGCAGCTCCCTGCAACTTCCTATCAACAGAATGGGATAAACTCTTTAGAGGAGAACTTGCAGATTTCGACGCCATCTATTCCGCTATCCACCATATCAGAGCTCCTTGGAAGAATCAAAGATATATCAGAGATCGTGAAATCATCCTTGGCTACAGCAATCCGGTTCGAAGAGTCGAAGACCTTGGGCAATGGACTGTCGCAGCAAACCTCTATAGAGAAGCCCTCAGTTTTGCATGGCCTAACCAAAGAGAGGAATGGTCCAACCATTACCGCTACATTGTCAGCCTCTTCTCTGCCAAGCCATCAGGACTACATGCTAGCGTTATCGAGTTTGAAAAGGCTGTCTGAGCACAGGTTGGAGCTAGAACAAAAATGTTACTCACCGACAGGGGAATGTTCAATGACCTCAGGAATGCCATCCTCGACACTGGAGAAATCAACCATTGCAGATCATCGCGAAAAGGTGGAGGAAAACTGGCCAACAATCGATCAGGTGGTGGTGGAGGATCACAGGGTAATAGCAGGGCAGTCTGCAAGAGGTGGAACACAAACCTTGGATGTCCTTTCGATGCCAGCAAATGTTTCTGGAGGCATGGGTGCCAGAGGTGTGGAGGAAACCATTGAAAAACAGAGTGTCCGCAAAACATCACGAATTGAAGTCTTGAAGGGAAACGTTCCCAAATACCTCCGGTTCAACTATTATGACTTTGTTCGACCACCTCCTCCCACTTTAATCCAATGGTCTCTTACAGCAAAACCTCTTCCTTCACTTCCTAATGATGAACTGAACAACTCCCATGTCACCACCACAATTCAAAACCACAGCAATCTTTTCAAACTGGTAACGCCCATCCGCATAGAAGTTTTTGAACGTCTTGTTCAACACCATCTGAACCGCCCTTTCGTAAATTCAGTAATTAAGGGCCTCAAGGAAGGTTTCTGGCCTTTTGCCGACACACAACCCTCCACTTATCCACTAACATGTGATATGTCACTTGAAACCCCAGCGGACCCTATCGAAGCCAATTTCTTGCAGAAGCAGCGTGATATTGAAGTTGATGCAGGTCGTTTTTCCCCTGATTTTGGCAGCCAGTTGTTCAATGGCATGTACAGTTCTTCCATCCATGCTGTACCAAAACCCAAATCATCTGATCTCTGTCTGGTTACCAACCAATCTGCAGGCACACATTCTTTGAACTCAATGATAAAATATGGAAATATCAGTGGCTTTTCTATGGATAATATGAAGCATTTGGGGAGTCAACTACTCAAAATTCACCGTACATGCAACCAACGCTTGATCTTATGGAAATCCGATGTCGCCAATGCTTACCGTTTAATTCCGATGCACCCCTGCTAGCAAATCAAGCAAGTAGTGATGATTGACAACTCACGCCATATCGATCATTGCAACTGTTTTGGTGGACATGCTTCACTCAACTGCTAGGGTTCTGTCAACTGCCTTATAACCTGGTCCGCTCAGGACTCGTATGAGGTGTCAGACCCTTTGTGTTTCAACGACAATTCTTATGGTGTTAATGATGAAGACGACATGACTTTTTACGAGCCATACCAGCAGTCAATGCCGAAGAGTCAAGTCAATCTCCTGCGGCTATGGGATGATCTTGGCGTACCCCATAAACAAAAGAAACAGGTTTTTGGCTCTCCACTAACAATTATCGGTATTTTGGTAGATCCTAACGCTATGTCAATGACACTCCCGCTAGAGGCCAAACAAGACCTTATCAAAGAAATTCGTCGCTTTATGTCGTACAGCAAAAGAAGATCCACTCACTACACCAAAAGAGAATGGCAACAGTTGGCTGGATGGGTAAATTGGGGCTTGAATGTTTTCCCGCTGCTAGCACCATGCCTTTCAAACGTCTACGCAAAACTGAACTCAGTCCCGGACAATCTAAATGCAAGAATTTGGTGCAACACAAGCATCAGGGCTAATCTGATTTGGGGAGCAGATCGTTTCCAGCGTTGCGATGGCACACTTTTTCTCAATGCTCAAGCCTGGAAACCATCAGATGCTGATCTTATTATTGAGTGTAATGCGTGCCCAACAGGTCTTGCTTTCTGGTACCCACATTTGGTACGTGGGTATTATTGTCCGGTGGAAAATGATACTCCTCCAGACCTCATTTTCTTTCTGGAGGCTTTGACGGTAGTATGCTCCTTGCAACATGCCAACTCTTTCTTGCATACATCCCAACGAATTGTGATCTACTCCGATAACAGTAACACGGTCGACATTTTCAATTTATTGCATGCTCAACCTCTCTATAACCCCTTGCTCAAGTTTGCGGTTGATATTCTTTTGGAACGAGATCACAAACTCAAGGTTCTTCACATCTCAGGAGCAAACAACGTTATCGCAGATCTCCTGTCTAGGCATCGATTTGAAGACGTTAGAGCTTTACAGCTGACAATTGCCATCTACAACTTTGTACCCCCTCGAGATCTGCTGGGGGCAATAGAGAAATGATTATACCTACCGTGAAACCCAGGCAACCCCACCGGCTTGCTTGGTCGAAGGAGTGTTTGATAAGAGAACGCTCCATTGCACTTGGTTACAGAATCGGCGATGCCACCTTTCAATCCTACGGCTCGGCTCTCAATTCCTACCTCAACTTCATAAAACTTCACCACCTCAAAACAAAGCCTACCGCTGACACGTTATCCCTCTATGTGGCATATATGTCCCATCATATCGACCCAAAATCTATCACAGTTTACTTGTCTGGTATATGCAACCAACTCAAAATTTATTTCCTGAACGTTCGCAGTGAACGCAATTCCCCACTTGTGAAGAAGACACTATCAGGCTCGAAAAAATGCTTCTCATCTGTGACCCAGTGGAAGCACGCCTTGACTCGTGAAGATATTGTCCGAGTCATTACTCATTATGGTTTGAACCCCTCACACAACGATCTACTTTTCATTGCTATGCTCTGCACCGGCTTTCATGGCCTTTTGCACCTTGGAGAAATGACATGCCCAGACGACGTAGCCTTATAAGACTATAGGAAAACCACCACATCACGCTCTGTCAACATCGAATATGATCATTTTTCTTTCTTCCTACTGACGCACAAGGCTGATGCCTTTTTCGAAGGCAATCTAGTCTATATTTGAAGAACTCGCCACACTTCTGACCCATGACGACAATTCATACGGTACTGGAACAACCGCAGCTCTAAGTTTCCACTGCGTCGAAAACTTCCTGGCCTCAACCTCACTTTGTTTGGTTAAGGCCTCGGCATTTCACAACTCTGTGCTTATTCCTGGCCTCAACCTCACTTCGTTCAGTTAAGGCCTTGGCATTTCACAACTCTGTGCTTATTCCCGGCCTCAACCTCACTTCGTTCGGTTAAGGCCTCGGCATTTCACAACTCTGTGCTTATTCCCGGCATTTCACAACTCTCAAAGCATTATTGTAAGCTAAATTGAATTTTTCTTGAATTTTTTGGATTTTATTAAGCATTTATAAATCTCCAAAAAACTAAAATCAGTGTATCAGTAGCCTTTGAATTTTCCCTGATTTTCTGGTGATTTTCCTTGAACTTTCAAGCATTTTATACACACATCTACCAAAAAACAAACGAAAAAGGCAATTCTTTGTCAGCCTTAGTCAGAACTGACTAATCAATCAATTCCCAGGCGTCGTCCCATTCTATATAGATATATAAAATAATATAATTAT